>CM032481.1:11124293-11204292 GCA_019059595.1 Marasmia exigua | reverse complement strand
TTGTAACCCTGAAATTGTTTAAAATAGATCTGGTGTAGTAGCTAACAATTAAAAACGAATGGTGTCGCTAGTTAGGGCTACCCGTCGCCTTAAGCACTCACACTCCCCTTCCACCCGCACTACAGGTAGCATGCTTATTAATAGCACGTCTATCCACACATGCTACTAAATAGCACTTGCTTAAAAGTAGCATGCTTAAGCATATGTAACCTTCACTGCTAATAAAACACGATGATGAGCCCCACGTAGACGTAGACGGCGGGTCCCAAGTAGAGATGGGTCGCCCACGACCGTAAACAGTGGAAGACATTGAAGGAGACCTTTGCCGACAGGCACACTCTGTTGAGAGATTTCATATAAACGAAATATCTGTCAGCTAGTCCAAAGGGTTAATTATTTATAAAAATTATAATACAACAACATCCAAAACTATGCGTCAATATTTTATCCAAAAAATGACATTGACAGTTTAATTGTATGTATTTTCTATAGAAAAGTGTTAAAAACTGTGACACTTCTTGTAAAATTGGATTTTTATACCAAAGATAGAAAGAACAAAACATGGTCCTTCGAGCCGGATATAGTTTTTATTATATATCCTGGATCACGGTCCATGAATCGAAGCGACGGCATTTGACACCCTGAGATGATGACGAGTAACATAACCACTTAAACCACAGTTAAGAAGCTTAAGCTTAGCTTTCTCTTAATACGTAAAGAAAATAACAACGAAACTTCTTATTGAATTATATACGCTGTACTTATTACATTCATCGTGTGTAAAAACCCTAACATTTGCGGAGGTATTTAGGACCTTGGTGTATATTGGAGTGGAAAGTTGCGAGCGTGTAGGCACAGTACGAAGAAGCTAGCAGTGTGACCGTGCTGCCGAACGTAGATTTTAAATAGGAATAGGGAATATGTACCTATACTTTTTAATTTATTACAATAATAGTATATCAATAGGTAAGAGCGACGCTCGGAGTCTCTTTGCGTGATCGTATCAGAAATTTCTCAATCTGCGCAATCCTTTAGGCTATGTCTGTGACCTTTCACAGACATAGCCCAACAAATTGGATTTTTTGCAGGGCACATAGCGAGAAGAACAGACGACCGTTGGGGCGGAAAGGTTCTCGAGTGGAGGCCACGTACAGCAAGTCGCAGCCGTGGCAGGCCATAAGGTGGACCGACGATCTGGTTGAAGGTTGCGGGAATCCACTGGATGCGGGCGGCACAGGACCTGTGTGGAGAACTTGGGGGAGGTTTATGTCCAGCAGTGGAGGGCTATTAGATGAAATGATGATGATCATGGTAGCTTGTTGGATTACAACGCGCCTTCCATGCGGGTTATATTTTAACATTACGTTAATTTTAAAATATGTTCCCATTTTCCATTTCATAATTGAGCGAAGTTTACTCCACGATGTTGAGAACATAGTGTAGGATAGTGTAGGAGGCTCAAAAAGCGCCATCTATCCATGATGCCTAATGGCACCATAGATAGATGGCGCTTTTTTGAGGAAGCCTATTAAAATAATAAGCCTAAAAAATATATAGATATAAATTGATATAACATCACTTACCTGCATTTTCCTAGTCCCAAAATAAGTTAGTAGTAACGAAGGTAACACAAACACCCAAACCCAATACAAGCATCTGTTTTATCAACAAATATTAACTGTCTCGGTGCAAGAATCGAACCCGCTACACTTGCATCTCAGCCAGCGCTCAAATCAAGCGCTAAATGGGTCGTCAGCGCTAAATTTTCAACGATGGACGGCAATAAGCTGATTATTAGATTGATAAAGGTTAGTCTAAGGAGGTTGCTTTACAGCAAAACACATCAATTGTTCATCATGATAATAAATCAGGCAATTAAACTGAATCCATTTCACTATACTAGTGGCCCCATAAAACATTAATAAGATTTGTCCAAATACAACTTCACTCGTTCATTGTCGGTGATTCTCCTGACTTTCTTTTGATCTATGTTCCTTGGTTCATATTCTCGCTTGCTAAGATATTCCTTCCTACTTCTTTGTCACAGACGTAAACATTGCAATTCAAAGAGAATCTTCTGCGCTGTGATTTTAATTAAAACGGAACAAAGAAATCGTCTCAAACAGTACGTTCCCAGAAAACCAACCCCCAATATAATAAAAGCAACAGATTTCAAAGACTGTAAGATATATTTACAATCAATATATATTTGACTGACCGGATGGCGCAATTGGTAGTGACCCTGCCTCTTGCGCCAAAGGTCGTGGGTTCGATCCCCACCCTGGACAAACATTCGTGCGATGAACACTTGTGTTTGTTCGGTGTCTGGGTGTAATATATGTATTTGAGTATATATTTGTGTTCCTCTGTTGTCTGATATCTGTAACACAAGTGCTTAAGCTACTTAGTACCGAATCAGGTCAACGTATGAGATGTTGTGAGAATTATTATTATTAATTAAAATACAAATTTTGTGATATTTTGATGACATATTTACTTTCCATCAGGTGACTCGCTTGCTCGTTTTTCCGCCTCTGCATAAAAAAGTATGATAATTTGTTTTTGACCGAAAACAAAAAAGGTAAATTCTGGAGGAAGGACTAAAACCACTGTGCGTGCGGTGGTTTAGTTTAGTTTCTAGTGGTTTTAAATAATTAAGCGCAGGACCTACGGCTTAACGTGCTATCCGAGGCACGGGGGTACAAGACCGCCAACTTTCAGACTCCAGGCTAACACTGAGAATTTCTCAACAGAAAAACTCAGCTACAAAATTTGGCCCGACCCGGGGATCGAACCCGGGACCCCAAGCGCAGCCGTCGCTTTAAAGTGCGACCCACTAACTATTGCGCCACCGAGGCAGTCCACCGAGGCACCGAGGGACGGTTATATTATAGGTTCTTATGACCATTTTGTTAATTTCGGTTCCAACTTTGAATCAAGATTAGGTACTGTCATGTATTTCACTGTGGCGTTGGTACGTAAGCTACTTACAGTAAGTAAAGTTACAACTTTTCTTACTTCACAAGTTCGGAGTTGTGGTTGTTCTTTTAACCCTCGATGTACAGACACGTGCACCGATATGTACAACCTTACTTCAAAAACGGACCTTATTCTAGCGGCATAAAAGTCGTACATAAGTACATTGTATTGCAGGCGCTGTACTAACTCCAACACATTTTGGAAGTAATGTTCCACTAAATTATTGAACTTTCAACAGATTAAGCTTCGGTTATACCTAATTCTTGGGAAATTTTAACAATTAAATTGATATTAAAGAGTCAAAGTAGGTACCTACCGACTGATATGAAATTAATGACTTTTTTTTGATTTTGTGATAGAAGGCAAACAAGCAGACGTATCACCTAGGGACATATGTGCTGCTTCACGCCGGTTTTTTTTTCAAGTTTCCTTATTATTGTTAAACTCTTGTTATACTGTGCTATTGTCATTCTTTCACACCACAAAAGTACAAGATGAGTTTCGCAATAGAATAGAATAGAAATTGAAATAAATAACAGGTAACAGTTTTAACATGCGAAGATCACGGATAGCAATGGATCAAGTTGGCAGTAAAAAAGTTTGACCACTAGAGCCACGCTTCGGCATGAATGGGCCGGCTCGACCGGACTGATACCACGGCCTCACTAAAAACCGTCGTGAAGCAGCACTGTGCTGTGCCGGTACCGGAAGCCCAATCCGGGGGAAAAGGGGTCTAAAGGTTGGCAGCGCACTTGTGACTCCATTGGTATCGCGGGTGTCTATGGGTGGCAGCAATCGCTTACCATCAGGCGATCCGTTTGCTCGTCTGCCAACTATAACATTAAAAAATCATTATGGTTATGACGATCCCTGCGATACCTAATATGGGAATCACTCACCTCGTCTTAGCGCATAATTCCCGGTTGCATCCAAAGCTGTCGTTTTGGAGCCCGGGGTACGCTTGGACCATGATTCAGGACTTGGGGAGTCTAAGCTAACCATGATTCAGTTGGTCTGGTTCCCTTAAGGGTCATCGATTTATGGGTAATTGGTAATTGCAATTATGCAACTGCCGTCTGACCTTCGCAACCCTTTATGGGTCTAGGTCCCTTAGGGGAACGCGACCAACTGAATCATGGTTACACGTTTTAGAATCAATCCGAAACGTGCAGGTTTCCTCACAACACCTCTGATAGTAAGCGATTGCCGCTGCCCATGGACACCCGCGACACCGACCGAGACACAAGACAATTTTCCCTCACCGCTGACCATAATGGTAGATAGGTACGAATATTATGGGAATTACTATAACACAGTTTTAAAATGCATTTGCAATCCGTTACAAACCGAAATCCGTGCAAATATCGTAAGTTGAGAAGATAAACAAATCCCTGGATTTCGCGCTAAAAACTCTGCGGATATCTAGACGTGGGTCACAGGTGGAAACTAAATTGTGAAATAAAATACGTGTTAGATTTCTCACAACATCGCCTCACTGGATTGCAAAGCTTATTTTGTTTGTTCAGCTATCCACATTTTCAGAGCACTTTTAAAGTGTCAACAAAAAGTCGAGTGTTGATTCGCGCACAATACTGGTGGAGTGGCATAATAGTACTCGCCGACTCAAAATGCTTAGAGCGAAATACTATTGGCCTAATTGTGGTCGTCGATTCTAAATGTTAAGATTGAAATACTAGTGGCCTAATTGTAGTCGTCGACTCGAAATGCTAAGAGCGAAATACTAGTGGTCTAATTGTACTCGTCGACTTGAAATGTTAAGAGCGAAATACTAGTTCACTAATTGTAGTCGTCGACTCGAAATGTTAAGAGCGAAATACTAGTCGCCTAATTGTAGTCGTCGACTCGAAATGCTAAGAGCGAAATACTAGTGGCCTAATTGTAGTCGTCGACTCGAAATGCTAAGAGCGAAATACTAGTGGCCTAATTGTAGTCGTCGACTCGAAATGCTAAGAGCGAAATACTAGTGGCCTAATAGTAGCGTCTGCTTTAATGCTGAGAGCGAATACTAGTGGCCCAATAGTAGCGCCTGCTCATAATGCGAAGCAAAATACTAGAAACACATACACATTTCGGATAGTTCCTGAAACGTGTTCTATAACCATATTCAGTTGGTCTGGTTCCCTTCTTCTTCTTGTCGTGTCGATAGCGATAATTTTATATTTTCCTAGCCCTCTCTTCCGCCACGCGAACTGCGCTGTCGGTAGCCTGCAAAAGTTTACTATACGTACCTACAGTTATCTAAGAGCGAATACTAGTGGCCTAATTGTAGTCGTGGACGGTCGAAATGCTAAGAGCTGATATGTAAATAAACCTGTATATCCCAATTTACTCAGGTTGTCCCCACAGCGGCCGGCCCGGGTTCACAACCTGTTCAGGGACTTTTGGTGAGGCTTCACACGCCAAATTGTGTCCTAGGGGAAGAGTCTCTTTTGGTGCGGACAATAACGACGGATTGTCATGGGCCCACAAGTCCCTTAAAACTAATTTTAGAAATCCAGAGACGTAGGTAAGCTCGGGTCCCAACCTTCGCGTTGCTGGTTCCCTCGGACAATTTTCGATCGCTTCCGAGCTAGTGGTAACAATACGCATATAGGTTTGTAAAACACAGAGTTGCATGCTCGAATTTAAAACTATGAACTCCTATTCGTAAGGCCACTGAATTAATATCGTTCCCTCTATACTTCCAACATCGATAATATTTATGTATACGACATTAAAAAAATTATATAGATAAATCGTAAGAGAAAAATGTTTGAACCAATCAATCCTGAAATATCCACCATGTTTCCATTAATATTAATGTTTTCTTATCTCGGCTACGAGCGTTAAAAAAAATCATCAAACATTTTTAATTAGTTTTCCCGGCTAAAATTTTTCATTAATATTTTCAGAGTCATGGCATTTGTTATCCTACTGTTTATAAGCCAAGGTATTTAAAAAATATTAATTGTTATTTTCAGGAAACTTGCTGTTTATATTTTATATAGCTTCCAGCCGCGGTGTTTCCTGATCGCTATGACATGTCCTTTTTTAAATGAGGTGTGAAAAGAGTTCTTCTTTAACGGTAGGCAGCGGCATGACTGTGCTCCGGCATAGTTGATGTCTATGACCGGCGGTTACCGTTTACCATCAGATGGGGCGCAAGCTCGTCTGCTTATTATAAGCAATAAAAAAAAAGCCTACTTACATATAGATTAGACAAGATCGATTTACTCACTTACTATGATGGCTCAGGTTCAAGTGGATCTTGGCTGCCGACACAACTAGTCGCCATTCCGCTCTTTTTTGGGCTACGGCAAATAAAAACGTCGATCTGCAGTAATAATCAATAAATAATAAAGAAATATTTATAAATATCACATACATTGATCTGACTTCCGCCGTGTGGTCCCCGGCAGAGTAGAATAGGCCACCCTCACTCTTACCGAGGTGTCGTAAAAGGCGACTAAGGTAAAGTTGCTGGCATGATTATCAGCACCCAGAGAAGGAAAACTCTGCATTTATACCAAAACCCTCGCCAACCCGTCTGCCAAGCGTGGTGAGTATGGCAATTACCCCTCATGTGATTGAGGGAGGCCCGTGCCCCAGCAGTGGGGACTTAAATGGGCTGACGATGACGATGACGATGATCTGACTTCGAATTAGGCAGCTCAAGCACCTATGTTACGGAGATCACAATCAACAGTGAGATTACAAATATATACATAATAATAATAATAAAAAATAGATAAGATCAATTCATTTTAGATAAATTTGCTTTTGTTACAGCAATTGCATTGGAATGGGCTGGATTTAATAACATGACATCTTACAAAGGGTATCAGGTGTGGCAAATAAAAATAAAAAACAAAAATCTAACCTCAGAATTTGAAAATGAGATCGCACGACGAGGTAAATGTTATATTTTTAAATATTTTATTAGACACGGGAATTTGTTTTTGTTCTAATACGTAATATGGATCAAAAAAGAGTTTAGCGATAGACTAAATCAGTGTAAAATTAAAAACTTAAAAACCTCCTATTTTATTAAAGTACATATAAGTTCCCGCTTTCATTAGGCACCCCACTCAAGTACAAGTATTTTTATAGTGTTTTGTATTCTACTACTCAAACTCTTTTATTTGATATTGATCTAACATAACTAAATACACTCCCGATCAATTCACCTTTCAAACAAAAAAATAACAAAATCAAAATCGGTTCATCCGTTCGGGAGCTACGATGCCGGACGCACACACACTCACACACACACACACACACACAGAGAGAGAGATGACGTCAAACTTATAACACCCCGTCGATTTTTGTCGGGGGTTAAAAATGTGTTCATTGATTTTTCATATTATCTTAAATGTATACACACAAATTTTAATAATAGCAGTATCTATAAATGCGATTTTTGAGTACTTATAGCAGAATTAATAATAGCGGATATTCAAATATTCAAATTCGAAAATAGCAATTTAGAAACCAAAATTCCACAGCATGTACGAGTACAGTCAACATCGAAAGTGCACACTGAGCTAGAATGGATAATACGACAAAAAATCATTTTCCGAAATGAAAAATACTATTTCTAGATTAGACTCATAAAAATTTAAGAAAAATAATTCCAGAATTTTCAAACAGTTATTTATGGAGAAAAACAATGCAAATATCCTCCTGTGACGTCATCACTGGGCATGACAATTTAATAACGCTTTTGCTCACGTTCATTTAAAAATAAAAGTGAAATTTCATCATAAAATGACAAGACAAAATAATGACAGTGACAGTAAGTAACTTGAAGTCACGTAAACTTTTTTATTAAACTTAAAGCACCGACATCACAATACCCTCAGGACTACGTCACTTTAGGCATATTTATTAATAATATAAAAAAAATACGCCCCCTTATATTTATCACCTCGGCGCGAGAGGTCCGAGCGCGCCCTCTCAGTCACTCCGTGGCCCTCTACGTAAATACTGCGCGTCCTCCGAAACCAACTTAAATGATAATTTCTGATTGGACAAAAATAATGTGTTGTAATTTGTAAATGTTTTAGCCAATAAGTTAGTAGATTTTAATTTGTATAAATAGTTAGGATTCTGTAAATAACTCATCATTACGACTTTGGACTGCGAGTTTACCTTATCTCTCAACACAACTCCCGATCTTCACACTGGGCTCCATAAGTATTTCTCAGTATACAAAATTTAACGTGTTTTCCGAAGGAGTACAAGTCCGCCAACTTCCAGACTCCAGGCTGACACTGAGAATTTCTTAACAGAATAACTCATATACAAATTTTGGCCCGACCCGGGGATCGAACCCGGGACCCCAAGCGCAGCCGTCGCTTTAAAGTGCGACGCACTACCCACTGCGCCAACGAGGGAGTCATGACTAAGTAATGATATTTAAAAAAAATAATAACTTACCTACTTTTGGTCTTGACTGTACCTTAGAGAAACCTTTTGAATTTTAATGCAATACCACAACATTCCCCAGCGAAGATGTCTTCCATCGGGACGACAACAATATAGATTTCCTTTTAAATGGAAACGAGACCGAATATTGGAATAAATTATTGGAATCCCAGAATATCAGTTACGCACTCCTATTGGATGATGTTCAGAATGCCATTGAAAAAGAGGATTTAATGAAAAAGTATGGCGGATGGCGCCGAGGTTCGTACACCAATCTGTTTGGCGATCAACTTACTGCTCTTTGTGATTTTATCGAATATTTTCCATCCGTATGAAAAGGCATTTCATAACAAAGACACAGTCTGAAAATTACCAGTGACTCGTCAGTGAACGGAAAAACCTGTGCACATCCTGTAAAAACATTTTTAAACCTTGATATAAAATAAAATATAAAAATAAAAAAATCTTTATTGCAAACGCCCTGATGGTCTAGTGGGTTCAGTACTGGGCCGAATTCCCGGGTCGAGCGAAAAGTATGTTTTGAATTTTTCGAACATAGCTCGGGTTTGTGATCACCAATCTGCATTAGCCAAGCGTGGTGATTAAACCTAATTCCATTATAGTAGCGATAACTTGATTTCTATGATGGAGGCCTTTGCCCTGCAGTGGGACAGTTTAGAGGCTGATACTTTACTTTACTTTTATTGCAAACAAGGTTTTACAAACACCTATGTTAAAGTATATAAATGATGTTTACACCATTAATGGCAAGCAACTATTGCTGAACTGGGTTCTTAATTTTTAGACCTTGTTGCATTGGAATAAGGTATTTTATTTTAGATGGGGAAACGAACAGTCGGATCACCTGGTGGTAAGCGATTGCCGCAGCCCATGGACACCTGCAATAACAAAGGAATTACAAGTGTGCCGCCGGTCTTTTAAAAAGGCCATTTTTTTCTTAAAGGTCTCATTGGATACGAAAATATAGAAGGCGATAGTTCATTTCATAGTTTGGTCTTCCAAGACAGGTTACCTTAAGAACACAGTGGTGGACTGTCAGCCATTGACCAAATGACTAGCGACCCACCCTCACTTCATTTCTGTACATTATTTCCACTTTATACCAATAACGCCCTAATTGGTCTATTGGTACAAGTACCACTAAGGGTCGTGATCTCGGGGGTCCTGGGTTCGATTCCCGGGTCGAACGAAAAGTATGTTTCGAATTTTTCGAACATAGCTCGGGTTTGTGATTAATAATCCGCATTTGGCAAGCGTGGTGATCAAGCCCAATCCCATAATAGTAGCAATGACTTGATTTCTATGATGGAGGCCATTGCCCTGCAGTGGGACAGTTTATAGGCTGATACTTTACTTTACCAATAGATGGCGCTAGTAGTCGATTACAACGCGCAAGCGTTTCGTTTCGGATTACCTATAAGCGTTACTGCTGTCTGTAGGATTTACCTCTTTATAAATAGAATACTCGTAGTATAGATGGGAAGTATGATTCGGTCTCATCAAACACAGTTTATGTCTATGTTTTAGGTGGAAAAATAGATTGGACCTCCTATGCAAAATTGAATGACATTTACGACTACTTGAAAAGTGTTGCAGCTGCTAATCCTAAGTACTGCACCCTTCAGACTATAGGAAAGACTGCACACAATAAGAATATTCAGGTACACTTCTATTTATTAATTCATACCGGGCTTTTAAGGTGACTGGTGGGGCACCAAAAAATAAACATTCATGGGCAACTCCATTTTAAAAGTATGAAATTATTAAAATTGAATAACCCATACTATTTGCACCAACTATTTCAATAGAACCATTGACATAAACGAATCATTTGATATAGCTACCATACAAAATTCAAATACTGTCGTGTGACGTCACATCTTAGTAGCAATTTGTATGGAGCTTTTTGGGTTTGCCCAACATAATGTGATTTTAAAGTTGTGATATCTCAGATAGTTCAAATGAGAGTCAAGTAATTCTTTCAACTATGTTTCTATCATTGAGAGGTCTCTTGATTAAAAAAATATAAAAAAAATTCAAATACCGTAGTATTGGTACTAATCTGGCTATTTTTATTCTGCAACAATACTTACGCACGAGTATTTCGGTGCTCAATTTTAGAGCGTTTGGAAATCGGAACCCAATGTCGATCAAAATGCAAATCGTTGGCAAGCTAATATAACTGTAAAAGTAATTTTTCCCGGTTTAATATTTTACAAGTTTTTTTGCAATTAATTTTTAGGTAACACAGTACAGTTAATATTTGTAATAATATTTCCACTGGATCGTCAGCTTAGTAATGTGTAGTTTAATACGTAGAACAGCCACCCGGAATGGGGTGGATGTGGGTTCGATTCCACCTTGAACACGAGATGAAATTTTTGAGTGCGTTATTTATTTAAACAGTTGCTTGGTTTTTAAAATAAAAGAGACATTATCAGGTTTATTTGACTCTTACATCCAATCCTTAGGTACTTAGAGTAACACGGGTTTTCTTACGGAACATTGCTCTAAGATTATTGGGTATTTCAATTTAAATTCAATGTATATCTTTCTATTTAGGAACTGCCTCATTATTTTTATTTATTTATTTCGCCTACACAACAGACAATAATAATGACAGATTACAAACAAATGAGCAATTATAGTTAAGGACCAGATTAATGTCCACAAAATGTGAGCACAATAGACATATAATCTTTAATACGTAAACAAAAAATACCTTAATATAAATTGGAGTATCTACACTAAATTAACAGATATAATTAATTGAGAATACATAATAAAATAAATCCAGATAAATTACTAAAAATTAAATAAAACTTAAAATAAATTCAAGTAAACTGGAATTTACTCCGAGATTTACTCCGAGATCGAATCCGAAATGAGGTGATCCGGCAGAGAACCAAAGTCATCGACATTGCTCACCGGATTAGCAAGCTTAAGTGGCAGTGGGCTGGCCATATTAGCCGCAGAACCGACAACCGATGGGGTAAACAAGTTCTAGAGTGGAGACCGCGTCTTGTAAGGCGCTTGTAGGCGCGTGTAGGGCGCCCTCTGGCTAGGTGGGGGGACGATCTGCGCAGGATGGCTGGTAAGAGCTGGATGCGAGAAGCCATGTATATATCACAGTGGCGAACAATTGGAGAGGCCAACGTCCAGCAGTGGACTGCGATAGGCTGATGATGATGATGATGAAACTGGAATTTCAAAAACAAAACCATTAAATCATAAAAGAGGGCGAGACAGTCCAAGCGAGCATATGTTTTTGTGGTGCCCGAGAAGACGACGCTTCTTTATTACATGGGCAACCAACAACTCCGTTTAAATACTTTTTTAAGGTGACGGGTAGGGCACTCTAGCGACGCCAAACGATTTTAATTTTTAGCTACTAAACCAGATCTATTTTACGGAAAACACTAATACTATTTATTAAATAACCATGCACAAATGTTGGGTCCATTTTTGTACGCGAAAAATTGATTCACGCCAAAAGTACCCGCTTTTGGCGGTAATTCATATTTCAAGTACAAAAACAGACCCAAAAGTTAAGTATAAGTATTTGATAAATAGTATAAGTGTTTGCCGAGAGTTTTCAACTCCGAAATTGCTTAAAATAGATCCGGTTTAGTACCTAAAAATTAAAATCGATTGGCGTCGCTAGTGTGCCCTACCCGGGGCGCATAGATGTCTAAATCGTGTTTGCTAGGGAGGTTCTTGTAATTTGCGCGATGATGGTCAATTTTGTGTGTAAATTCACCCTCAAAATACAGTCTCAGTTTGATTTGCCACGGTCATTCTCTTGTCCGTAGTAAAATTTAATATTGACTTGTAGAGCAAATCATTCACGGCTTCATTTTTGCACCATTTTTTTTTCATGAAACACATTTGTTTTGTTCAAGTAAATGAATATAATTGGAAAAAAATCAAAACGAACATAGAACTTCACATAAAAACCAACAAACACATAAATCTTCGTAATAGAATCAAAATTAGACTCCCTATGCCTCGAACTAACTACGAATCTAAGACAGTACTCTTTGAGGGGGCAAAGCTATTTAATGAGTATGCTGACTTTTAAACACAAACTCAAGCAACACATCATGGAAAAGAGTACCGGTCGATGATTAAATACATTGTTAGGTACTATAAGTTAATTATATATTTGTTTGTATTTCTCATTATATATGAAGTGTAAATTTCTTATCAGAATAAATTTCTTGAGATCTAAACCTAAGTACCTACTTATATGCTACTTATTAATGTCATCCTTGAACCGGAGTAATAGTAGTACCAGTATAAACCTTTCTTGCGAATACAAGGACTTGATACTGGAATTTCCATGAATTCAATCTATGTAATGCCTTTGAGGTACCGGGAATGGGACCTTTGTATTCTTTGTCTTTGTTTTACTATATACTGATATTTTTTATTTCGACTTTATGTATCTTAATAAGCCAAGGGCGGAAACATTCTTTATAACTGGTTAATGTAGCATTCTAATGGTAAAAGAACTTTTGACATCGGTCTAACTGATTTGGTGTTATTTATTGAACAAAAGAACAAAAATACAAGAAAATTAAGACCATAACTGAGAAATAAAAATAAGTTAAAAGTAAATAAAAAGGCCTCAAAATGCTGGCAGCATTACCCCGCTGGATCGCGATGGTAATTGGCTGGGCGAGGTGGCTGCCAGCCTTTGGCTCGCCCGTGACTTCGACTAGACCCTTAGCTAAGTCACGGAAGAAAGAAAGAGCATTGGAACCCCACGGGCCCAGTGTTACTACACCGAAAGCTACAAAGTGGTAGGCAACAGATAGATGCCTATACTTTGAAGCTTCCAGTCTCTCTGCCGCGTCAGCCACAACTCCGACACTCCTCGTAGTCCCGGGAAGATGAGACGGTGCCAGAGTGTCGACACAGGTAGCATCACACACGAGAGCACGTCCCATCTTACAAGGGATGAGAGACATTCCGTCTGATTTCTTGCCATCATCACATGAAATGCTGTTCGGCTCCAAGTTTGCCGGCACATTGATGGTGGCAAGCGACCGACGGATAATGGCGTTTAATGAGGAATGCCTGGAGAGACGGCCGGCACTTTTTACACAGGAGAGCCCATGGTGCCCCAAGGCGCTAACGGCGGTGCCACAGAGACATTTGTGTGGAAACTAGTAGTTTTAAAGATTATTTGTATCATATTACATTATAACCTACGAGAGATGGTAGATATGTGGATATTAACGCGCCTTTCATAGTATGGATCGTCGTTCGAATCAGAGCATACACCTGAGATTTTTTCCAATCTGTGATCATAATTTTACCATTACGATTTTAAACTTTCGCGTTGTATATACAAATACTTAATGTAACACGGGACAAAACCCAGTTATTTTTATATGTAAGTACATACTCGTAGTAGCATATACTCACAAAATACTCATAAATGTAAACCTCGCCATTTGCTGCTTCAAATTACTTCTAACTCGAATACTGAGAGTGTAGTGTGTCGGAGTGACCTCACTTACATGTTATTTAGTGGCAGTGTAAATAACGAAATTGAGATATCCGAAGATTCACAAGCCGGGCGTTCAGACAACGCCGTGCACCTCCAGTCCGCTTGTGACCACGACCGTTGTAACGCCGTCGAAACGTCAAGCTGTGAGTATATGCTACTACGAGTATGTACTTACATATAAAAATAACCGCGTTTTGTCCGTGTACATTAATTAATTTTACGATCAGCTCGGCGTTGAGGGAATACATAGTGAGGAAACCTGCACGCTTCGGATGGATTCTGAAATATGTAATCATGATTCAGTTGTTCTGGTTCCCCTGTTAAAGGGTTTCAAAGGTCAAACAGCAGTTGCTGATATTCGCATTGTAATTACCAGACTCTCCAAACTCTGGAATGAGCTTCCACCCTCGGTGTTCCCTGATCACTATGACATATCCTTTTTTAAACCAGGTTTGAAAAGAGTTCTTCTTTTACAGTAGGCAGCGGCATGACTGCGCTCCGGCATTGTTGATGTCTATGAGCGCGGCGGTTACCGTTTACCATCAGATGGGCCCCAAACTCGTCTGCCTATATTAAGCAATAAAAAAACCCTGAATCATAGTCTAAGCGTAACCTAGGCTCAAAAGTGACAGCTTTGGACGTAATTAAACGCTTAGATGAGGCATTATTGGATCAGTTGAATATCACTTTCAGATGCTAAAACTGTCAACTGGTAAACCGACAAACAACGCGTTCCTCGTCGAAGGTGGAATGCATGGACGGGAATGGATTGCCGTATCCTCGCTCCTTTACTTCATCGAGCATGTGGCGTGGAACTACTCTAGTCAGCCGGCAGACATCACGAACAAAGACTGGTATTTTTTTCTTATTATAATATCGGGAGACCTTTCAGAAAGAAAACTGCAGATAACTTATTTTCAGTTTAATTTATTTTAACACAGCACTTCACAAAGGCAAATCAATACTTCCACTAGTAGCCTAACGGCGTGATTACTTAGTCCATCTTTAGTACGTCACTAGTCTTGAGTACTTTCATAAACTTAGGAAGGCTTTGAAAATGAATATCGAGTTCTGGTAGCTTCTTTGTTGTTTCATTGACTTACTCCTAGTATCGACCGTTCTCGATGAAGTCCATCATCAGAATGCCCGAGCGTAAGCTCTCTTCGAGAGCAACAAGAGCTAACGCTCAGGAATTAGTGGTTAGTGGGTCGCGCTATAAAGCGACGGCTGCGCAAGAGATCCCGGGTTCGATCCCCGGGTCGTGCCAAAAATTTGTACCTAAGTTTTCGGAGAGAAATTCTTGGTGTCAGCCCGGAATCTGGAAGTAGGCGGTCTTGTACTCCCGTGCCTCGGAAAGCACGTTATGCATTGGCCCTGCGCATAAGCCAATGCCTCTACAGTCGTGTCACCCTGGTGTCCCATCGGAATATGTCATAATAATCATATCCCTCATGTTCCAAGAGTGCACTTGTGTTTGCACACTCATTTGAGCACTATACTTTATCCTGTGTACGTGGCTGATCGTTGAGATTGGCCGCCGCGTAGCCGTAATCGACTGGAGGATATATTATAAGTGGGGTCTGGCTTGAGAAGGTAGGGACCTGCTCAAGTCAGACCCCACTTCGAGACAGAGAGGGGTAAGGGCAAATGAGTAACTCGGACAGTCAAATGACTGTCCGTATTTACGTCCGTCCCTACTAATAATTTCCGGAAAAATACTTTTTAAATTACAAAAATCCAATAATTAGATAGATTTAATCAGATTGCTTACAATAATGACATAGTCATTGTGAAGTAGCCTGGGAACATACCCGTTCTCGTGATCGTCATTCTTTGCAAAAATGAAAATTTAAGAAAATGTATATTATTTTATTAATTATGTGCCTATATCAAATAACAATATGGCCCATAAGTGATTGTCCTACTAACATAATATGGATGTAATATCTGAAATAAATTTTTTAAATTGAATAGTAGAAACAAATCATGTCTACTTACTGTGGCTGCAATCTACCTACAATTCATTATATCTTTTTTTTTATGTTAAAGGTGGCAGACGAACAGACGGATCACCTGATGGTAAACGATTGCTGCCGCCCATGGACAGCCGCGACACCAGCTGGTTCACAAGTGCGCTGCCAACCTTTAAACACTCCCTTCCCCCGTATTGGACCTCCGGTACCCTCACTGCAAACACAGCACAGTGCTGCTTCACGCCGGCCTCACAGAAAACCGGCATGAAGCAGCACTGTGTTGTGTTTCGCTGCGTGAGTCAGAGTACCGGAGGCCCAATCCAGGGAAAGGGGGGTTTAAAGGTTGGCAGAGCACTTGTGACTCCAACGGTGTCACGGGTGTCCATGGGCGACGGCAATCGCTTACCATCAGATGATCCGTCTGCTCGTCTGCCACCAATGACATAAGAAAAAAATCTCCACTTTAATACATAATCTTACTAGCAAGATAATAATTTAAACCTTAACAGGTATATCATACCGGTATCCAATCCCGATGGATATGAGTACAGCATGACCAAAGACAGGTTGTGGAGAAAAAACAGAAGAAGATTCAGTGGGGATTGTGATGGTGTCGATATTAACAGGAATTTTGAGTGAGTAATAATAACACATACAAAAGCCGATTCAGGTGAACGAGTCTGCTCGTTTGTCCGCCATAATGTAAAAAAACAAAGATTACTATTAATAAGCGCAAAGACTACATCTATCATTACAATTAAACTGTATGGCTTAGTATGATGATGACACAACATTGTATGAAAGTTTGGCGATTAAAAAGAGTAACTGGCGAGTTTCTTGCCGGATCTTCTCAACCAGAAACAACATTCCGAGCCGGTGGTAGAATCGCATTATGTTTATTTATTTCTTGCGTATATTTTATGTATCAACATACATATGTGCTAACATGTAAATTATACATACTTACTTATAAATGTATGATGATTTATAAGTGCTGTGTACATCATCATCATCATCAGCCTATCGCAGTCCACAGCTGGACGTAGGCCTCTCCAATTGTTCGCCACTGTGATCTATCCATGGCTTCTCGCATCCAGCTCTTGCCAGCCATCCTGCGCAGGTCGTCCCCCCACCTAGCCAGAGGGCGCCCTACATTACGTTTGCCAAGACGCGATCTCCACTCTAGAACTCTTTTACCCCATCGGTTGTCGGTTCTGCGGCTAATATGGCCAGCCCACTGCCACTTAAGCTTGCTAATCCAGTGAGCAATGTCGATGATTTTGGTTCTCTGCCGGATCATCTCTGTGTACAAGCCTATGCAAATAAAGAATTATTTGAGTTTGATTAGATATTATACTCATTCATTTATTCTTCAAAATGGTTAGTAGGTTTAAAAGGATAACACTGTTATTTTTATTTGAATGAAATGGGGTGAGCATTGCCTCTCATAGCCACGACGACCAGTAGAAGATCTATTGTGGCAGCCCCAGAACCCACTACAGCACCTCATGCAGCTCCAGCTCCAGGATAAACCCGAGAATGGAGCCGATGGGGAGCTTTTGATCTCGTCCGCCGAGACCATGTGTGCTCCCAGGTGCCGGCTTCTGCAGTGGTGCAGCGCTATACACTCGCCGAGGACGTGGATTATCGTTTCCTCGTCCTCGCGACAGAACCTGCAGATTTTGGTATCTGAAAGGCCCATGTTGAGCAGGTGCTTGTTCAATTTGCAGTCCGAGTGAGCGCCCTAACATGTCCTCTGCTCAGTTTTATTAATTCTACAGCTCGTTTCTGGTCGAACGCCTGCTATTAACGCCTTGGACTGTTCTAGACAAGGCTAGTCTTTTCCAAAATTCAGTGCTTGGCTTATGCTCCCATTCTTTTAACTCGAACCTGACCATGGAGGCTGGAACGCCACTTATTGGTTCCGGTCCGAGTAGTGGGCTCTCTGCCACGGCCTTTGCTAGCACGTCAGGGACTTCGTTGCCTCTGATATTGCAGTGTCCTGGTACCCAAACCAGCTCTACACTGTTACCATTGCCAAGCTGCTTTAGGAGTAGGACGCAACTCGCTGATGAGTTTGGAGTCAAGTTCACAGGATAACAATGCTTTGAGGGCAGCTTGACTATCTGAGAAGATGAATATAATAACTCTGAGTTCCCTTCAAAACGCATAAATAACACTGGTATAATTCAGCCAAATACTCGTGGCAGTCGGGGTAACAAATCAGTTACTAATTATATGCAACCCATGCAAATCTGGGACTGGTTGTGAGTAGGTAGGTATAACACGTACTTCCGGAAAAAGATGAGCGATTTATACTAGACAACCTTCAGAAAAAGAAAATTCTATAGTAGAAGACGGTACGCGGTGAAGAATAGATCCATACCTCTCTCCAAAAAATAATTATTTCTTCGTTGCCAATCTTCGAAACGTCGAATCTACACATTTCTGGAAAATAAATGTATACACAAATAATAGTTTAGATAGGAAAATAGAAACACTAACCCTCTTATTCCAAAACGTGGTTTAAAATAAATATTGGGATTAATACTGGAAATAACTGAAGAACTAGAATACATTATTACAAAACTAAGTGTAACGTTATTTAGCATATCAACTTTAATACTTAAGTTAAACCACCCGGACCCCTAGTTTAAAATGAAGACTAAAATAAATAACCTCAAAATATCGATTTAGTAACCATGACAACCTATCCCTGTGACAGTTTATTCCGTTTTACATTAAAATAATTTGTGAGAAACTAGTTAGTTTATTTTTTGGATTTAATCCCAGAAATATAAGCAATTCCTATGCATATTACTTGGAAACCTTACTTAGGTCAATATTTTAATTTATTGTTGCTTAAAAACAATTAGAAAATATTTTTACTTCAGACAACGAAAAAAGGTTATGTAAAATGAAATGTCACTGAACGAATAATTGAATGAGTCGATCAATTTTGACACTATCCTGCCGTATTAAGTGGTCTATGGTTAGTCGAGGATTTGTAATAAAGAATTAAGAACTAACATTATTCCGTAATAATCTTGAACTTGCTAGTTTATGATTAAACCAGTATCAGAGCAGTTTTTTGTAATAAGAGGGTATATGTGACTGCAAACAAATGCCTGTTTCAAACGTAGAACGAGTGTCATGAAAAATCGCTCGGCGGAATGATCAATAGATTGCGTCACAGTATACAAATGGTTTCAATCACAACAGACAATTTGTCGAACTGTAAACCAACCAATTGAACGGGTTGAACGATAAAAATACAAATAAAGTGTTTCAATTGTTTGCGAATATGAAACGATTTGTATTTCAGCTTCAAAGCGCCTAACTAACATTCAAATCTTGTAATTGAACATGTCCATTTACGGTTGCTATCTGAGCTGAAATTGGACATATAAGAGTGATATTACTGCTAAAATTGCAAAAGTAAAAGCTAATATTGTTTAAGTAATACGAATATTGTCTGTACATTACATAACTATATTGTTATTTTCACCTATGGCAGAGAGGTAGGTATTATCTTCACCAGTTCAGATACAAATTACACCGTTATTTAGTCCTGATAGTAGGAATCAGACAGCAGATGGTCTAGTGGTTTAAGTACCGGGCCGTGATCACGGAGCCCTGGGTTCGATTCCCGGGTCGAGCGAAAAGTATGTTTCGAATTTTTCGAACATAGCTCGGGTTTGTGATCACCAATCCGCATTTGGCAAGCGTGGTGATTAAGCCTAATCCCATCATAGTAGCGATGACTTGATTTCTGATTTCTGATGGAGGCCGTTGCCCTGCAGTGGGACAGTTATAGGCTGATACTTTACTTAGGAATCATGCATAAAACCCTATTAGTACGTTAGATACACAATATAAGGCAAAAAAAACGACTGCCTCGGTGACGTAGTGGTTCGAACCCCGGGTCGGGCCAAAAATTTGTACCTAATTTTTGGTAAGAAATTCTTAGTGTCAGCCCAGGAAGTGGGAGGTCTTGTACCCCTTGCCTCGGAAAGCACGTTAAGCCGTTGATCCTGCGCCCAATCCCTCTCCGGTCAGTGTCACCCTGGTGTCCCATCGGAATATGAGGGTAAGGGAATAGAGAGTGCACTTGTGTTTGCGCACACACTTGAGCACTATAACATATCCTGCGTACGTGGCTGATCGTTGAGATCTGCCGCCGTAGCCGTAATCGGTTGGAGGATATTATTATAAGGCAAAGAAGAAAACATATTACCTTTTTTTTCTTTCATACGGGAGGTCCGTTCCCCTGTCTAAGAGTTGCAAAGGTCAGACGGCAGCTGCTTCATTGTAATTACCAGACTTCCCAAAATATTGGATCATGGACCAAACGTACCCCAGGCTCCAAAGCGACAGCTTTGAACGAAACTGAGACTTATACGCTAAAATGACGAATCGACAAACTTTTTGTAACGTCCCGGTTTCCTCTCATGTTTTCCCTTACCGTCCTAAGCGAATAGCGAAGAAATAATAATAATCATTCTATATTTATAAATGCGGACGACTGAGAAATGGAACTCCATGCTGAGGTCTATTTTTCGTGACCACTATAATCTGGCCATCTTTAACGCAAGAGTGAACAGGCATCTTTTAGGCAAACGCGTATCATCCTAGCATTCATCTTCGCTTTCCAACAGGTGCGATTGTGGATCAAGCGTTAGCCTATTGACAAAAAAAAAATCATTTTCCTTTAGGCCAAGAACCCTTAAAAAATTTATACGATATCAGAATTAACAGTGGATTACAAATATATACATATAATACTTTTCTTTTGTAAATACATACTTACTTATAATATATAGAAAACACCCAGACCAATACAAACTGTTCATGCACACAAATGTTTGTACTGTGCCGGGATCGAACCCGCAACCCTTGCACCAGAGGCAGCGTTCACTACCACTGTTCCAAACGGGTCGTCAAAATACTAATGAACATAGATTTTAAAATCCAGAGGTGAATGTTTGGCTTTGAACCCATAACCTCCCTCTTTGTAGGCGCACGTTCTTATTCATTGAGCTATCATTAACCCATAAACAGGGAAAACAGAGAAAAAATTAAAACTCGTGAGTGGGAGAAAATAAATATTCATAAAATTATTTTGTAAGCTTACTTATGCTTTCCTATATAATTGGCTAATTGTTTACATAAATATTTATGTACAAACGCCGTCTAATTGAATACTGATACTTGTTAATGAAGGCGGAAGTTTGTTTGTGTTCCTCTTAAAAACATAAAGGAATGTTAATTAATGCTAAACAGTCTTAAGTCACCAGTGAAAAGATCTACACCCAAACTTATATTAAAGAGTAAAAACTGTTTTCCAAAAACAGGATGCTAACAAAGCTATTTAAGATAAGATAAGATAAGAAACAATTTATTGACCACAACACATTACACATAGAACAAAACAGAGAAAACAAGGTACAGAGACAAAGAGTTGCTGCCAACAAGGCTCAGCCTCAGCATATGCTGCAGCTGCCACACACAGCAGCTGCAGCGCTGATTTTCAGGCTGGACCTTGGGTGACGCCTTTTCATTGAAAAAAAATATTATAAAAGATTGACATGCATATATACAAGTAAAAAGAAAATGAAAAATTACATATACAAAACAAAGAAATAATAACACAGAGATACATACATAATCAATTTAAAAACATTAAAATTATATTAAAAAAAACACACACAAAAAGAAAAAAGAAACAACAAAACAAAAAAAATGGCATTCGCGGGTGTCAAACCAATATTGTCATAATAATTTACTTCTTACAGTATCTATTGCTTTATTTTATTAAATTGTTAGTTAAAAAAAGCTATTGCCGGTGAAAGTTGTTCGGTAGAACTTTCTCAGAAAAATATGACGTGTCGAAATTATTGCCTTATTGACTATTCTAAATTCAACTATCAGATGGACCGACGATCTGGTGAAGATCGCGGGAATCCATTGGATACGGGCGGAAAAGAACCGATCTGTGCGGAAAACATTGGGGGAGGTCTATATCCTGCAGTGGACGTCTATTGATGATGATGAATATATGATGATTATATGAGTTATATAATACCTACTTCTAAGTTTTGACCATGGGAGAGCCACGCTTATTAAGTTCATGGGAGACAGCGTGATACAACTGCGTCACAAAAAACCGGCGTGAAACAGTGCTCCCGCTGTGTTTCGCCGAGTGAGTGCCGACCGGTGGCCCGATATGAGAGGAAGGGGAAATAGTTGGCAGCACATTTGTGACTGCACTGATGTTGCGGGTGTCTATGTGATGATTACCATCTGAACAGGGTCCAGAGGGTCCGTTGTAGAATTATAAACTCGACAAAATAAAGTATAAAATATTTATTGTATAAAAAATCGGTAAAAAAACTTAGTTAAACGGTTTTATCTTATGTGCACTGAAAACTAGAAAATAATAATAACAATTAGGTATTCTGATCGTCTAGTTCAGAAATATTTTAATACCAAGCAGAATAGCTTTTAGGCATATTAGACTAAAATAAAAACGTGGGGCCCATTAACTATTGCTGTAATACTTTCTTCTATACTAAGTGTGGATTGCATCGACTTACTATAATCGTAACTGGAGTTTTTGACAATCAACAACCAGCCGTGGCGGCTTCACCAGAGAACGCCCAGCTCATGATCTACCAAAGTATAAAGATATGCTTTGCCATAGGTAGGATTTCAGAGGGGCCCCACGTTTTTATTTTAGTCTAATATGCCTAAAAGCTATTCTCCTTGGTATTAAAATATTTCTGAACTAGAAGATCAAAATACCTAATTGTTATTATTATTTTCTAGTTTTCAGTGCACATAAGATAAAACCGTTTAACTTAAAAGTTTTTTTACCGATTTTTTATTTTATAGTTTTTGGTATTTAACGGAACTGCCTACGTTGAGTGCATCATTATTACATGGTTTTTTACCTGATAATTTATAACAATCTAATTCCTCAAACATAGCCCTTCCAGAGACTTGATCTGTCCTTTTAACGTCACACAATCTTGGACATAACTGTTCTGGACACGACCACTCAGGCCCTCACCTAATATGCCATTTTGTAACCACGTCCATCTTGGATTTTAAATTTTGTCGTAATCACAGTATTCTACTAGTAGTAGTAGTGTAGCCCTTTCATTTGATGCCCATATTGAGGGGGTTGTGGAAAAATATGAAATCCGCCATTTTGCACCGGCGGCCATCTTAGATTTACAACGTTATTGATATTACTATATTGTATTGTCATCGGAACTAAAGGTGTGCACCAAATTTAAGATAAATCTGACAACAGGAAGGTACTCAAATTTCAATTTCTAATTTTGACCCAAATAAATAAATACCGTACGGGTCGAGCTAAATAAAACCGTTTAAAAACTGAAGGGAAGGAACTCTATTGAAAAAAATTTAAATGTGACATAAGTCAATATGTAATCTCTATAGTATTAATTATTATTGTTCTCTAAATCTCTCTTAATCAGCCAGGGGTACGGATCAGACGAAGGATCGAGCACTCTGACAATCCACGAAGCCCAGGGACAGACGTTCGAGAACGTTACGATAGTCAGAACAACTGCCAAACAGTCCCATCTCCTGCAAAGTGTCCCACAAGCGGTGGTAGCCATTTCCAGACACACAAGAACTTGTGTATATTATACAGATAACGCCACTAACGACGCCACAGCGCGCCTAATATCCATGGCATCGAAGGCTACCATCGAAAAAATAACCGAGTACAACCTCAAAATGGCGATCCGCCGGAGCGATGACGCGGTTAGGGACAAGCTTGCAAATAAAACATAAAGTATTAACATATCCCAAAACTCCCCCACTGAGGTCCTTAACTGTTGTTGATACCCATATTGGTGGGATTGATAAAAAAATGTTATCAGCCATTTGGTAGCGGCGGCCATCTTAGATTTCAATTTTTCATAGTAAATTGTATTCTACTTGTCGAGACCTTTCATTTGATACCCATGTTGATGGGATTGTTAAAACCTAAGTTATCTGCCATTTTGTAGAGGCCGCCATCTTGGATTTTAATTTTATATAGTACATTGTATTCTACTGGTTGATCACTTTCATTTGATACCCATATTGATGGGATTGATAAAACCTACGTTATCCGCCATTTTGTAGTGGCCGCCATCTTGGATTTCAATTTTTTATAGTACATTGTATTCTGCTTGTTGAGCCCTTTCATTTGATACCCATATTGATGGGATTTATAAAACATAAATTATCCGCCATTTTGTAGCGGCGGCCATCTTGAATTTATAATGATAATGAATAAAGATAATTGTATTGTCACCAAAATCCAAAGTGTATAAAATTTCAGATTAATCGGTTGACAGGAAGAGGGTGAAATTTGAATTACTAAATTTGACCCAAGAATAAATAGTAAAACAAACGGGGTGAGCTAAATAAAACCGTTTAATAAAAAACCGTTTAAAAACAATAACAGGCACACAGAATGGCAACAGGAGAAGAGAGTTAATTAAAAACAGCATGCGCTATAATTGGCTGGCGCAGTGGCGCCATCTAGTGATATGTATTACAAACTAGCTGTCGGTATGGCAGCATCTGTTTACATATTTACCACCATCTTTGACCGTGGGAGAGCTACAATTCGGCATGAATGGGCCAGCTCGACCGGTGTGATACAACGGCCTAACAGAAAATTTGCGTGAAGCTGCACTGTGCTGTGTTTATCTGTATGAGTGAGGCCCCATCCGGGGGAAAGGGGGGTTTAATGGTTGGCAGCGGACTTGTGCCTCCACCGGTGTCGCGGGTGTCCATGGGCGGCGGCAATCGCTTACCATCAGATGATACCATCACCTATCACATAAGAAAAACCATCATGTGATCTGTCGTCGCTCGTCAACATCTAATCAAAATTAAAAAAAATGCGACAAATTGGAACACCCTTTTACAAAATATCTTATCATCCACTGGATGCCATCTTTCCCCAGTTTAAATCGTAAATTTGTTTGAACACCTATCCCAACATTCTGGCCTCAGAACAAATTATGTTGCTGTTTCGAAGTTTTGCTCTCGCAATACAGCAAATCTTGGGACCCTTTTTGGAGTTTGGAAATGCGAAGGTGCTAACCTAAGGTATTGAACTATTTAATAATTTATATTTATGTTCTAATTTATTTATGCGAAAGAAATGTGAACTAGCAAATCAGTAACCTGATATTAAGTCACTCTGACTACCTCGATGGCGTAATGGTTAGTGGGTCGCACTCTAAAGCGACGGCTGCGTAAGAGGTCTCAGGTTCGATCCCCGGGTCGGGCCCAAAATTTGTACCTAAGTTTTCGGAAAAAAATCTTAGTAGTCAGCCCGGAGTCTGGAAGTGGGCGGTCTTATCCGTCCGTGTCTCGGAAAGCACGTTAAGCCGTTGGCCCTGCGACCAATCCCTCTCCGGTCGTGCACTTGTGTTTGCGCACACACTTGAGCACTATAATATATCCTGAATACGTGGCTGATCGTTGAGATTGGCCGCCGTAGCCGTAATCGGTTGGAGGATATTATTAAGTTACTCACGCCGCCCATGGTCATTTACTACTTCAGAAGGTATGCAAATGCGTTCCCAAGATTGTGGTAAAATGCTTGTTACGTCCAAGTAGGAGTGAGAAACTGAACCCACAATATAATAATATAATAATAATATTTCACAACATCACATACATTGATATGACTCCGAGATAGGTAGCTCAAGCACCTGTGCTTACGGATATCAGAACCAACAGCGGAATTACAAATATATACGTATAATACTTTTCTTTTGTAAATACTATACTTATAATACATAGAAACACCCAGACCCATACAAATAGACATGTTCATGCACACAAATATTTGTACTGTGCGCGGATCGAACCCGCAACCCTTTGACCAAAGGCAGCGTTCACTACCACTAGTTCCAAACGGGTCGTCATAATGAGAGTAACTTGTTTCTTATAAATTGTCTTTATACATATTATCGTAATTTTGAAATTTTTTTTATGTGATAGGTGGCAGACAAGCAGACGGATTGCCTGATGGTAAGTGATTGCCCCCGCACATAGGCGCCCGCGACACCAGTGGAGACCCTATATTATAGTGCTCAAGTGTGTGCGCAAACACAAGTGCACTCTCTATTCCCTTACACTCGTATTCCGATGGGACACCAGCGTGACACGACCGGAGAGGGACTGGGCGCAGGACCAACGGCTTAACGTGCTTTCCGAGGCACGGGGGTACAAGACCGCCAACTTCCAGACTCCGGGCTGACACTAAGAATTTCTTACCGAAAACTTAGGTACAAATTTTTGGCCCGACCCGGGGATCGAACCCGGGACCTCTTGCGCAGCCGTCGCTTTCAAGTGCGACCCACTAACCATTGCGCCACCGAGGCAGCCGAGCCGAGAATCCTAATAATAAAAATATCAACTTGCTTAAATACATATTATCAGTTCCGAGACAATACCAAGGATCTGACCTCGAAACAATTATGTGGCTGTCCGGAAGTTTTGCTAATGTTGCTCTCATGTTGTAGCAAAAGTTATAAGCCCTTTTTGGGGTTACAGAAACGAGGAAATAACACGAGAAATGTTGCTAACATTATCATTTGTACCACACAATGTTAACCAGCCAAAACAGTTTCTCAAACTATAAACCGCTATATTTTTACATCGTTAAGCCCCATTAGCATGTTACATCAACAACATAAGCGAAAAAAAACAACTGCTCCGTACTGTTGCGGGTACGAGGTACGCAGATTCAAGTAAACCAAAGTCACAAAAAGATAATTAGTTTTATTGACGAGAAACAATTACACACTAATCTCACTTAATTAACAATATACACTTTCTAAATACTTCGCAGGTTATTCGCTTCTTCACTCCTAATTCGCAGGAGACTAAGTCGCTTCGCTTTCCAAATCAGAACTGACTCGACGGGCTTACACGACCCGCTTTTATACTCGCGCTGTCCATTAGGGCGAACTTTCGCGAAGGTTCTCGAAATCGAAATTTCTAGATTCTTGTTACTCGAAATTGCAAGTCAAAGCTTCTTGAACTTATGACCGCATACTGTGACTAGGGTATCTAGAGATCAGTATATTTTTCCAGAACGTTCGACATTATACAATTTCTTTCTACTACGTTCTAGAAATTTCGATTCAAAGCTTCTCGAACTTTCGACCGCATATAGTGACTGGGGTATCTGGAGATCAGTAGATTTTTCTAGAATGTTCGAGAATATTCCATTTCTTTCTACTACGTTCCATTCGAATCAATGGGTTGAATGTTCGGTCGACTGTGCATATGAGACATGGAGCACGCGGAATAAGCATGCAGGGGCACTTAGTTGTAACAGTACTTTAGTGTTACCAGATAATCGACTGTACGTCTTAATAAAGAACGTATCGGAATGACAATAAGGCTACTAATTGAAGCGCCGAATTTCAAGACAGCCCTGTTTTTGATATCAGTAATTTAAAAAAGGCGGATTATACAATCTGACTGCGACATTACGACAGCATTTGAACTCAATCACACGCACTAGTTGAAAACCTATTTTCCGTTTACAATGCCACTTGAGCGTCCCTCGTAGAGACATCCTAATTTATGGCTAAGTATCCTTGAGACAATCTGAACAGTTCGACCTCAGAACAAATTAAGAAGACGTCCCAAAGTTTTGCTGTATCTGTCGTGTCGTGGCAAATCTTGAGTTTTAGAAATACAAAGACGCCAGATTTTCAGGGCAAAGAACTGAGCGAGCAGAGCGAGCAACTCAACTACGAATGTTTTATTCTATCTTCGGTGACAATCCTTATCATCTTAGAGTTAAATCCTGGTTGCGTCCTAAGCTGGTGCTTCGTAGCCCGGTTTCACTTGGCTATCTTCGTGGTGTAGTGGTATAAAGGGGTAGCCTCTATCTAAAAGTGAGGGGATGTCAAAGTTGATAGTGATGATTTTTTTTCTTATCGTGCATGGTTTAGCTTCTCATACCAAACTTCAACTAGATTGCCAAGTAAAGTGTGTTGCATAACTGGAACGAAAGGTATTTAGACCTTCTTTCTCTATTTTATAAAACAGCACCCCGTAGGCACGGCGGGGAATGTCGACAGGGATGGCTTCTTGATTTGCAATGTACAAAGCACTGGCTTTGGGCCATGAGTCAGTATTCATGCCCCCCCATATTAGCTATTATTTTTGTTTTACATATAAATAGAAATGAGGAATGTTTAAATAGGCTGGGCTGCTAATACTCGTAGTGAATAATAAAACATTGGAGGTTATTCAGACCGCTGATCAACCCTTCCGATTAATGTTCATAAATTTTGTTATTTTCGACCGAAAATGAGCTCGTATTTCAAAGCGAGATTATCTTAACTAGTAAAGGAAGTTATAAACATTACGAAAGCTTTTTCCAGTTAATGATAAAGAGACTTCCAGATTATTATAGTTCGTTGGATAAACTTCACAAATTTATAATGTTGTACATACATATGTATACACGGAGTCACGTGTTCAACTTAAGACAGTCCTTATGTCTGAGACACAAGAGCTATTTTTGCAATGCGGGGGGTAACTCCCACCGTGAATTTAGCATGTTTCATAATACTGAGTGGAAAAAATATTGAGCACGGCGGGAAACTACCTTCATAGTTAGGACGTTTGGCTTACAGTAAAGATTCTTAAAAAGAAATAAAACTGTAATTAGGTATGAACATACCAACCAATTTAAGAGTAGGCAGGTACACCCGTCTTAAGAGTCCTGCGGAGTTCAGTTCACAGAGTATTTTGTACTATATAAAGTCAGTTCAAATTCGATTCGAGGCAAGCTTCGCTGTTCCTCAGACATCTCGCTATCTCTGTCGCGCCACCGAGACCCCTGCGTGCGAATAGAATTTGTAAGAAAATTGTGTGCATTTGCGGATGCAATAAATGATGAATAAAACTTGATTATATTTTTCTATAGGAACACCGCGGCTGGAAGCTCATTCCAGAGTTCGCGCGTGGGAAAAATGATATTTTGATTTTTTAAAACATTGTGTAACTAGACAATACAATATGTGTCTCTGTTATGTTTACATAATGATTCATCATCAGCAACCCACACTCACCGTGCCGTGTGGTCCCCGGCAGGGTAGAATAGGCCACCCTCACTCTTACCGAGGTGTCGTAAAAGGCGACTAAGGCAAAGCTGCTGGCATGATCATCAGCACCCAGAGAAGGAAAACTCTGCATTTATATCTAAACCCTCGCCAACCCGTCTGCCAAGCGTGGTGAGTATGGCAATTACCCTTCATGTGATTGAGGGAGGCCCGTGCCCCAGCAGTGGGGACTTAAATGGGCTGATGATGACGATGCACCCACACTCGTCCACTGCTGGACATAGGTCTTCCTTAATGCACGCCACTGCTCCCGATTATCGGCCACTCTCATCCAGCCCACACCAGCCAGGGTTACATTATGATTAATTGCGTCTTAAATAAAACAAAGGAATTAAATATTATAATTGTACTAAACTATGGACCTGTGTATACGAGTATGTTGTCTGCAATAAAGAAATTAAAATTGAAATAGGCAGAAAATAAGTCGTTACCGTCGAAAAATTTACGAAATGTAATCGCATATATTTTTAAGTGGGTAAATATTTGTAAAAAAAATCATATTTGTAACAGAATATAGTAACAGACATAGATAAATACTTCTTTAATCTGAATATGTAACAGCAATGAAACGTCGAGATATCCTCAAATTGCGAATTATTTTGGTATACCGTTTGTATGGAAAATACGTTGTTCGCCGGCCCCTTAACTAAACTTCGTAGGTATGAATAACAACTGCGTATCTATATAATGTTTTCTCCGTCCACCGACATGTAACTTAAGCATAACTGGCCCTGAAGTAGTTGACGTAGTCCTTCGGACTTCGCGTCATGGTCGCTAGCGAACTAAAGCCGGGTACCTGATAGTGAACTACGACTACAAAAATAATATAAATAAAAAAAGAACAAATTAAGAAAAATCGTTTTTTCGACACTTATCATATTTTTTTTAAAAAGAAACATCTAATAAACTAAGTGCCGAAACGGTCCTTATTAACTATGGCCTCGGCCATAGCGCTGATTTTCAGTAGAGACCAAATCGCAGACCATTATTAACATTTTTACTGCGCTTCATACTTGAACTTAACATTTGTAAATATCATTAAGTACTATATTATAAATAAACATAGATATAGATAGAGTTTGTTGACCTAAAGCTAATTAGTCCATAACGCTAGGCAGTATATCGTATCATGTCACTCCCGCACACGATCTTTATAGTCTGTTTCTGTTTAAGGTGACGGGTAGGGCACACTAGCGACACCAATCGATTTTAATATTTAGCTACTAAACCGGATCTATTTTAATCAATTCTGGGGTTACAATCTCTCGGCAAATTATTCTATTTATAAAATAACCATACACAAATGTTGGGTCCGTTTTTGTACGCGAAAAATTGATTCACGCACGGACCCAACATTTGTGGATGGTTATTTAATAAATAGTATAAGGGTTTGCCGAGAGATTGTAACCCCAAATTTTTTAAAAATAGATCCGCTTTAGTAGCTAAATATTGAAATCGATTGGCGTCGCTAGTGTGCCCTACCCGTCACCTTAAGCGAAACTTCGTTGAGGTCACTGTACGCACGTATGTATGTTTGCGTAGCCTATTTAGTATAAGCCAGCGCTGAATCGTTCTGTGTCTAAAGGTTCATAAACAAGTCATATTTTTTATACTCGCAGTGGGCATTGAAGGTGACGTTACAAAAATAGGTCAAATATAGTCGCGATCACCACTGTAGACATACGCCAAATCAATAATAATAAGGACCACTACTGTACTTTGTTTTTAAGTTAATGGTGACATTTTGTAAAACAACTTTTTTTAAAGAAAAACTGCTAAGTTTCTTGATGGTGTCTTCTTGGCAGACAACTGCATTCCGAACCAGTGGTATCTGAACATATTGACATTCATAAGTGTTATATATGGGTCTAAATGAAAAAAAAACTATTTTCATTTTTAATTTTTCACTATCAAGGAAATTTTCTTTTATTCGCTCGGTAGTGAGAGTAATAACGTCGGGAAACCTGCACGTCTGTGATAGTTCCTCAATTAATTGAGATTAATTATTCTGAATTATTCTGATCATGTTATCACGGTCCATTCAGTCTGGTTTCCCTGTTTAATGGTTGCGAAAATCTGATAACAGTCGCTGCATTGTAATTGTCAGACTTAACAAATATTGGATTGGTCTAAGCTTACCCCGGGCTCCGAAGCAACGGCATTTAACGCAACTGGGAAAGACATGCTGAGTTCATGATGATAGAGAGTCCAAGACTCTCTCCAGCGTAGAACAGTTTCGACCCGCGATGGTAGTACCATTAAACGACCTGATTGGAACAGTGGTATAGTAAACGCCTCTATAGTAACTGCCTCGGTGGCGTAGTGGATAGTGGGTCGCACTTTAAAGCGACGACTGCGCAAGAGGCCCCGGGTTCAATCCCCGGGTCGGGCCAAAAATTTGTACCTAAGTTTTCGGTAAGAAATTCTTAGTGTCAGCCCGGAGTCTGGAAGTTGGTCTGGACTCGGAAAGCACGTTAAGCCGTTGGTCCTGATCCCTCTCTGGTCGTGTCACCCTGGAGTCCCATCGACATATGAGGATAAGTGAATAGAGAGTGCACTTGTGTTTGCGCACACACTTGAGCACTGTAAAATATCCTGCGTATGTGGCTGATCGTTAAGATTGGCCGCCGTAGCCGTAATCGGTTGGAGGATATATTAATAGTGAACGCTGCCTCTGGTGCAAGGGTTGCGGGTTCGATCCCCGCACAGTACAAACATGTATGTGCATGAACATGTCTGCTTGTATTAGTCTGAGTGATTTCTATGTATTATAAGTATGTATTTACAAAAGAAAATTAATATATTTGTAATCCCACTGTTGTTTCTGATATCCGTAACACAGGTGCTTGAGCTACCTATCTCGGAGTTAGATCAATGAATGAGATGTTGTGAAATATTTATATGGTAATGATAGTACCAATGGAAGTGATGCCTTGACATCGCATCTACTGTAAAAGCAACCTGGGCTCCTCTTCTTCTTTGACGACCCGTTTGGAACAGTGGTAGTGAACGCTGCCATTGGTCCAAGGGTTGCGGGTTCGATCCCCTCACAGTACAATATTTGTGTGCATGAACATGTCTGTTTGTATTGGTCTTGGTGTTTCCTATTTATTATGAGTATGTATTTACAAAAGAAAATTAGTATATGCATATATTTCCCACTGTTGATTCTGATATCCGTAACACAGGTGCTTGAGCTACCTATCTCGGAGTCAGATCAATGTATGTGATGTTGTGAAATATTTATTTATTTATTTATTAGTTTACTTATGTGTCCCTAGCTTTAGACTTCCACAAACCAGCCGCGTGTGTCCGTAAACAGCGCGTGGGTAAACCATACGCCAAGTTTCATAGTTTCCACATGGAAACCTACTCATGTACTATCGGTTTGTTTTCTAAGATGTTGCTTGTTGAAGTCCGAACACAAACACAGAATGTACACAGTAACTTAGATAATAAGGCTTTGTTGTGGTATTGGAGAAGACAAACAGTTCAAAGTTGAATCGTGGACGTATTAAATTAAATGATAGGTTTTTTTTCACACTACAAGAGGTAGTAAGACTGCTGTAGTGTTTTTTATTTTAATTTAATGCAACATTTTTTTTTCATTTATTTATTAATTACACAAGCAATAAACATTGGGTAAGATAGTAATTAAAAAACCACTTAGGTTTACTCTTAACTATCGAGTTTACAATATTATCTACTATTTTATAGTGTTGTGTATGGTTATTTGAATCATGTTTATTTGATCCAGGCAGGTTTTATTATTGTAAAAAAAAATTTGAGAATTTAAAAATTACTCTCAAATTGTGAAAATATAGAATTATGATTCTAAACATAATAATTCTCACAACATCTCATACGTTGACCTGATTCCGTACTAAGTAGCTTAAGCACTTGTGTTACAGATATCAGACAATAGAGGAACACAAATATATACTTAAATACATATGTTACACCCAGACACCGAACAAACACAAGTGTTCATCGCACGAATGTTTGTCAAGGGTGGGGATCGAACCCACTACCTTTGGCGTAAGAGGTAGGGTCACTACCAATTGCGCCATCCGGTCAGTCAAGCATGACACTCATTATCACATAGCACCTCAGTGTGCACTCACTATTGCATAATGTAAGTTACTCTATTAATGTTCAGGTTACATAACCAATCATGATCCAGTTGCTCTGTTTCCTATACGTAATGGATTGTCTTAGATCAAAGCTTTGGTAACCTGGGCTCCGAAGCGACTTTGGCTTTGGAAGCATCCGGGAATGCACGCTGAAGTATTATGTGATAATGAATATCATGTTATGAATCACTATTTCAATATTTTCACAATTTGGGAGATTTTTTTCAATTCACAATGTTTTTATTTCGGAAATAGAACTTGAAAAATACTTCTTTTGATAATAAAAAAAATCTTTTATTTTCATGCAAAACAACTAGTAGGGAAACAATACAAAACGCTAATTTCATAGTAAAGATTAAAGCCTGTGGTAAAACGCATGTATTCAAAAGTCGCAAAACATCGTCACAAAATCCGCAAAAGTTAGACAATGCCCAACTAATGCTAATGAGCTCTTCCTCCATATTTAAAGCGACATTAACGAAATTGCAGCCGCGTCGACGCTTCCAGATATTAAGCATTACGAAGTGAACTTAAACAAAATTACTCGTCCGCTGTGAAACGCGGGAGGAATTTCATGTTTTAACTAGTTGGTAACGGTTTTTGAATTGTACTGTTGTACTAAGTCACAAAATATGCACTCAGCACATCTAATACAGGGTGTGTCTGTGAACATTTACATCTGTTTATCCACTTGCCCTAACAACCATTTTGAACAACATTTGATAAAGACTTTTATATATATATATATATTTATCCATCGTCCTCGTTGGAGCCGTAAAGTCCTTGAGTGGAGACCGCGACTTGGTAAGCGTAGTGTAGGACGCCCTGCGACAAGATGGGATGATGACATTCGAAGGCTGGCTGGTGTGGGCTGGATGAGAGTGGCCGAAAATCGGGAGCAGTGGCGTGCATTAGGGGAGACCTATGTCCAGCAGTGGACGAGTGTGGGTTGCTGATGATGATGATGATGATCCATCGTCCGTCCGGCGTCAATCTTCAAACCCCCCTTTCCTCCGAATTAGGCCTCCGGTACCCTCACTCACGCAGCGGAATACAGCACAGTGCTGCTTCACGCCGGCTTTCTGTGATTTATGGAAATTCACTTAAAAGAAAGTTCGCACGTCTTAAATTGTTTATGATATTTAGCTCAATGTTGATACAAATAGCCATACATCAGAATACTTATTACATTGTATAATATATACCACAGCAAGTGCAGTAGAAATGGAATGGAAACATATAGATGAATTCTATCCGTGTAAAGTGTGCTTACAGACAGAAATACAACACTCATGGAATGGAATGTAAATAATGACACTGGCCCTTCCGTTCTGATATTGAAATGTAAAACTCAGGACGGTCTTTTTCAAAGTAAAACAGTAAAAATATTTATAAAAAAACACCAATTTAACGGTGTAATTATTGTATCGTCATCCAAATACGCGTACGCGAAATTTCAGCACAATTGCAAAGCGGCAATTGGGTCAAATTAACATCGAGGTTGAATTAGAAAGAAAGAAAGAAAAATTTTATTATTTTCGACATCACAACACTTCATACGAGTATAACATTAGTTACAAAAGAACAAGCAAACAAACAAAAAAAAAGATACAGTAAAAAAAAGAAAACAAAACAAAGGAAAAACAAAATAATGAGTACAAATAACCAGGCAGTGCAAATAATATAATGTGTGTTGTGACCACCAACATAAATGGCCCCCACTCAGCCTATGTCATGACCCTGAAAAAGGTCATGACGCTGATTTTCAGTAGGGCCAGCTGAGTGAGTACCACGGACGTCAGCCGTCACATGTTTGCATTACAGACATCAATCTTCTTCTTATCGTGTCAATGGCGATAATTTTATATTTTCCCAACCTAATATTCCGCCACGCGAACTGCGCTGTCGGTAGCCTGCAAAAGTTGGCCATAGTGCAGTTGTCTGGGCACAAGGGGCATGCCAGAAGATGGGCCATGGTCTGGGCGGCGGTATCGCACTCGCAAATATTGCTGGATGCATCCCTATACGAGTATCCCCATTTAGGTTGTCTCCACAGCGGCCGACTCGGATTCGCAACCTGTTCAGGGACTTCCAAATTGCTACGGTAAATTGTGTCCTGGGGCAAGTATCTCCTTACATATACAACAACGACGAGTTGTTATAGCCCTACAAGTCAGTCCTATTTCGGATAGATCACCAGAATTGGGACGTGTGATTTGATGAAGCTCCGTCGACTTCTGAGCCTTTATTGAGTGTTCGTGTATCCATGGGTGACGGGGATCACCAGCTCAAAGAGTCAAAGTAGACCACTTTGACTCTTTAATCTGGCTACTTGTCTTCGGACTCTTGGCGGCGCAATAGCAGTTAGTTCGTACAGCATGGCTACCAGGGTTGATTAAGGTAATCTGTAATTATCTGGCACTTACAAACACACATGTGAAGTTAACCAAACATATATTTGTTCAAACAATTTTTCTAGGCAAACGCGTTACATCCTAGACCTCATCGTCACTTTCCATCAGGTGAGATTGTGGTCAAGCGGCTAACGCTTGATCCCAATCTATCTAATACAGTTCAATCAGAACTAATTAATTTTAAAGAATAATATTTTGTCATTTCGCAAAAACGTACCTGTTTGGTTTAATTCATTAATATAGGTGCTTATTGCTCACAAAACACATGCCTAATTAAATCTGATATTGTTCAATTACTCAAAAACGATTTCATTTCATTGCCCATTACGCAGAAACGATGAAAATTCACATCATTATTATAATTTATAAATCAATGTTTTAAAATATTATGTATTTTCATATCGGATTCAGAGTCCACGCTTTTGAATACCAGCGAACATAATTTATGGCCGTATGGTCCCTGGCAGAGTAGAATAGGCCACCCTCACTCTTACCGAGGTGGCGTAAAAGGCGACTAAGGTAAAGCTGCTGGTATGATCATCAGCACCCAGAGCAGGAAAACTCTGCATTTATATCAAAACCCTCGCCAACCCGTCTGCCAAGCGTGGTGAGTATGGCAATTACCCCTCATGTGATTGAGGGAGGCCCATGCCCTAGCAGTGGGGACTTAAATGGGCTGACGATGATAATTGATTTCATTTATTTTCAGTTTAAGCTGGGGTCAAGGAGGCGCATCTAGCGTCATTTGTTCAGCCATATATTGTGGTCCCGCAGCGTTTTCCGAACAAGAGTCTATCGCTCTAAAGGTAAATAGTTTTTTTTTATTTACGTCAAATACGTACACGATTAACGTTAGAGACTCATTTGGATTGCTGAGCCAGCGCAGTGAATACCTAATAGGTCAAATCTAGTGAATGAAACTTGTCAATTTGGAAAGGAAAAATAAAGATTATTAAACTAAACTATTAAATTAAACTTAACTATCCGAAATGTGCAGGCTACCTCATAACGTTTTCCCTCGCCATGAGTAAATGGTAGAAATGCGCATTTAGATTTGAAAAATCCAGCGATACAAGCTCATATTCGACCCAACAACCTTGCGTTCGGAAACCGCACGTAACTATCCATCCTCGTTAACGTACGAAAAGTTTTTTTTAATAAACAATAACAAAGCAATACTTGACCACAATCTCACCTGATGGAAAGTGACGTTCGCCTAGAAGATGGCTGTTAACTCTTGCCTTAAAGATGTTCAGATTTTGGTGATCCGACATAACAGGCCTAGGCAAGGAGTTCATTGGAATCGCTCGCTCGCTTGCGGGTAAAGGGTAAGCCAACAACGTATGGATGCAACCCTCGCCGTGCTTTATAGTACGGTAATGGAATGGGCTAGAGGGGATCAAACTATGCAATGCCCTGAAATTATCATCATCATTTAGCGTTTTGTCCCGGTTGCGTCCGGGATCCACTTTCCTGCTTCTACTCTTCTATTTAGCACAATCTTGTGCGTACATTGTCGTCAATTTATTGGCAGACATATCAAGCCACACCTTTTTAGGTCTACCCCTTCTGCCGGGACCCGGCGGTGGTGGCATGGCCAGACATTTATTTCCTTCGTAGCTGCCCGGCTTTAGCAAGACTGTACTAACTGTAGGCGACTCTCCAGCAGTTTGTCTGCTATGACATGGACATGAAGGCTTCCACGCGTACATGAGTTTCTTGCATAACATCCCTGAAATGAATCCGATAAAATACCGAGAGGCATGCCACATAACCGCGGTGGTCGAGGCTCTGTAGGCCGGCCTCTGAGAGTTATATGAATGAATTATTATTTTATTTTCATACAGAACATAGTGTCGAGTCGTCACTTCACCGGCTACGTAGGCATCCACTCGTACGGCAGCAGCGTATTCTTCCCCTGGGCACATTCTCGTCGACCTTCTAACAATGCTGATAGACATATTAGAGTTGCTAAAGAAATGGTTATGGTAAGATGCTACTAAGTTTTTAATTGTTTAATAGGAAAACAAACCGCAGTGTTTCAAGACGAAAGTCTTTAATGCGTGTGTGGTATGTGGAACCAAACGTGGCCGCGTATCTGCAGGAGACACAGATATACCCCAAAGAGCAAGAATATTGCAAGGAGGACAAACTGCCGTTCAGGCGGAAGGATCCACCATTGGAGGCTGTGTACACTGTACGTAGGTACAGGATGTCAGAACTGTGGCAGGCCGCCCTCAAGGTGGATCGTGAACCTAGTAAAGGTCGCGGGAATCCATTGAATGCGGGCGGCACAGGACCGATCTGTGTGGAGAATATGTGGAGAGGCCTATGTCCAGCAGTGGACGTCTTTTGGCTGAAATGATGATGATGATGATGAGACGGCACATGACCGATTTGTCTATGAGTCTTGGCGGCCTATGTCTAGCAGTAAGCGTCTCTTAGCTAAAATAGTGATGTTGAGGAAAACGAACAAGGTCACACACAATACAATAACAACACAACGACCACAACCAGTGTTGTGTGGTCAACACAGTCATACTATAAAAAGTCTCTCTAATGCTAACCAATTTTGTCCCCAAGACTCTTTCGTCAGGCCTTCGTTTTCTTTCTAGCTCTCGCGCACATCATGCCATTTCCAATAAGGTGGTCTTCCATGTACTACAAGGACACGCCAGCGCATTTTTTAGTGTTGCCGATCTTTTGATATTGTTACTATAGATAATTTTTATTAGAAAACGACAATCTATCAATAGGATCGATAGGTATAGTAGAATCGAACTAACCATAGTCTAGCATCAGAAATGATGTAATCCGACAGAGAACCAGAGCCACCGACATAGCCCACCGAATTAGCAAACTAAAGTGGCAGTGGGCTGGTCATATTAGCGGCAGAACTGACAGCCGTTGAAGCTTAAAGTCCTTGAGTGGAGACCGCGACTCGGTAAGCGTAGTGTAGGACGCCCCGCGACTAGATGGGATGATGACATTCGAAGGCTGGCTGGTGTGGGTTGGATGAGAGTGGCCGAAAGTCGGGAGCAGTGGCGTGCATTAGGGGAGACATATGTTCAGCAGTGGACGAGTGTGGGTTGCTGATGATGAACAATAGTAGTATATTATTTTTCTTTTAGCAATTAGACGAGTGTATCTTTCGAATCAAATGGACCTCGTGGTCAATCGGTACGCGGTAGTAATCTCAATCACTGATACTGATGAGCCGAATGAGCTGAATGATCCGAATGAGCAAAATGATCCGAGTGAGCCGAATGAGAGGAAGAGTCAATTTTCCAAATCATGCGCTACACTGTTCCGCATATTTGCACTGATCCAAACTCAAATGTTCCAATCTTTTGAAAGATACGCCAGGTATAGTAGCAACCCTTTGCAATTTATTATTAAGTAAAGAATGCATTGCATTAAAGTATTATCTGGTTCTGAGCAACTGATACTATCGATAGTCGACTATCGTCATATAAATACCAACACGTCACTTTCCTTTCCAGGCATAGTGTACGCCTAATCACCATTCCCACATACCATCTAGTCACATTATATTGCTCTAATATCGCCTTCACGTATTTATTACCATACGCGTAAGCTTTTCCTGCATAAATATATTAATGCGAGATTATTTGGTGAGATTCGCGACGTGCGTGAATAATGTTCCCGTTGGCAAAATAATTAGTCTCGGGCCTAACCGTTGACATCGTGAAATACAAAACCGCAAATGTCATGTTACAAAATTCGCTCGTTGTAGGTTATTAATTTTAATGGTATTACCTATAGCTTCACCGCCACAAAGTCGACCTACCTATGGTTGGCGGGACGCAGTGGCGCGAAGTGCATTTGACCAATTCAAAAATTTGGTGAAGTGCATTTGACCAATTCAAAAATTACGAAATGAGGTGATCCGGCAGAGAACCAAAGTCATCGACATTGCTCACCGAATTAGCAAGCTTAAGTGGCAGTGGGCTGGCCATATTAGCCGCAGAACCGACAACCGATGGGGTAAACGAGTTCTAGAGTGGAGACCGCGTCTTGGCAAACGTAATGTAGGGCGCCCCCTCTGGCTAGGTGGGGGGACGATCTGCGCAGGATGGCTGGCAAGAGCTGGATGCGAGAAGCCAGGGATAGATCACAGTGGCGAACAATTGGAGAGGCCTACGTCCAGCAGTGGACTGCGATAGGCTGATGATGATGATGATGATGATGATATTCCATTTGGGCCAATCAATCAGTCGGATGTCGAGTTTTGCTGTGACCAATGAGAATAACGGTCGCAAATAACCGTGCGACTGCGCGAGCTCTAAAGAGAACTTTTTCAATTGGTCAAGCACACTTTGCCCGCTGCTGATTGGCCTAAAGAGAAAATAAACTTTTTCGATTGGTCAAACGCACTCCGCCCCCCGCGTCCCGCGAACTATGATAAGGTCGACTTTGTAGCGGTAAGCTATACCGTTTGCAGTATGTGGCCCAGAACCGGGGACAATATAATAACAGAGGTACTATAGATAACATATCACCGGTAATTAATTATGATAGTACCACTTATTTAAAATCAAAACACACCTTTCGATTTCCTCTAACAAACTGAATCGGAAATGCAAGCAAATAATAGTTCCACTCAACTTAACCGATTCAGATAGTTCTGCATCGGACTTATTCGGAGCTAAGGGTTCGAATTTATGGATTGGCCATCAGGTCCATCTATTACCTATCACATAAAAAACAAGGCAAACCTCGTATCCCAAATGACGACGCGACGATATCGCAAGAGGAAAATATAACCTACGAATTTTAATTTAACAATCGTTTTTTGTTTCAAGATTTTGAGATTAGATTCCTTTGTAATTTGCTTGAAATGTTTTGATAATAAAAATCTCCCGGTTTTGGACCACACTGTATCCGCCATCAAATTCTAGCACAGAAGTCTATATTATAAGGAGGTACTTTGAACCAACGTTCCCGTTTAGAAAGCGCACTTTCTTATCTATTAAGCTTCGCTTCACACACACACAATCACTTTCTATCTTTCTATCCAATAAACGGCTCCAATAAATGGCCGCCACAGCTGAAATATCGTTAAAAGGGTAGCCCTTTCCCACCTATGAGGTCCAGGTTTTATCAGGTCATTAATAATAACCTTCAACCGATTTCGGCTGAGGCGGCGGACTTACGCAGGATATAACATATTATAGTGTGTGCGCAAACACAAGTGCACTCTCAATTCACTTGTCCTCATATTCCGATGGGACACCAGTGTGACACGACCGGAGATGGATCGGGCCCAGGACCAACGCTTAACGTGTTTTCCAAGGCACTTCCAGACTCCGGGCTGTCACAAAGAATTTCTTACCGAAAACTTAGGTACACATTTTTAGGCCGACCTGGGGATCGAACCTGGGACCTCTTGTGCAACCGTTGCTTTATAGTGCGACCCACTAACCATTACGCCACCGAGGCAGTTATGCACTGCTCGTGTCGCTCATCAACAGACAGTCTACAATAAAACCGTCCCACACACGAGAATATACCTATCGCATCCAAACATAAGAGACACATGTCGCGTCTGAATGAGAGAAGGATAAATAATTTAGAAATAAAAGTTAATTAGAGCTAAATAAAAAGATAGTTTTAAAGATTTTAATGGATTACACATTTATAATATGTATCGCGGAGCAGAGATTGAATCAGAGAGAGTTTGCCGTTTTGAGAGAGGAATAGTGAGGGGGCAATTTAATGCTTTCAGATTTAATTGGATTGAATGTAATATGCCTACTGTAATTTCTGTAAATAAACTTTAATCTAAATTCTGACATGTGTACTTACATAGCATGCAAATCTATATAGATTTGCATGCAATGTTATGGTTAAGTATGTTTATCTCTTATAATATCAAAAGACCTACTATGTACCGTATTTCTGCAAATTAAGATTCATTCAATCATTTATTCGAGGCACAGGGGTATAAGACCGCCAACTTTCAGACTCCGGGCTGACACTGAGAATTTCTTAACAGAAAAACACAAGTACAAATTTTGGCCCGACGCGCGTTTAAAGTGCGACGCACTACCCACTGCGCCAACGAGGCTGTCAAATTATTGTATAGCAGATCATTATTATTGTTTCAAATCCTGTGTTATTTTTACGTGAGAAAACTTAAACTTCTCTAAAGACTTCAACGAAATAATACCAAAATAAAATATTCCGCACATTCGTACCATCCTCTAATCCACCATTTTCCAGTTATTCCCTTCCGCACTATTAAGGGATGGCTTTTATCAATATTTCCATTTGACCCGTTTTCTTTATCCGTGAGAGGTCAATTGAGTTTCCTTATGTGAAACAAACCCCATCGGGGTCCTATCCTAACAACAACTTCTAAAGGAAATTGCGGGGATCGAAATATAATACGATCACTGTAATTTTACGATAAACTGTTTAATAAAGTATAGGTCAAGGATTGGGAAATATGATAATGACAGATAAAGGAAAAAACGGTCATTGCTATCGAACTTGGAGATATTAACCACTCCGTTTTTTTTTATACCCCGTTGCTTTGCGTTTTATGACCCAGGAGAATCTGCTTCTACCATGATCTAGAATTTGGGAAGTCTTGTAATTACAATGAAACGTCGGATGTCTGACATTTGATCTGGTCCATGGGGAAAACCAACCAAAATATACATCAACATCGGGTGGTAAACCATCTGCATAAATAACCTGGTTTTCTCGTATGAATATAGCTCCTGAACAAATCAACCGATTTTGATTTTGTTTCTTTTGTTTGAAAGATGAATAAGGAAGGAGTGTTCTTAGCTAGCTGTTGGATAAAAGTCGATCCAAGATGGCCGCCGTCACAAAGATTTGGATTTTATGTTTTAACACAACTCCTACAATATGGGTATCATATAAAAGGGCTTGAGTAGCAGAATATAATATAATAATAATAAGTAATGATAAGTTTTTTTTTATTTATATATATTCATTGTGAAACATTTCCAATCCAAGATGACCGCCGTCAGAAAATGACGAATACCCTATTTGTTGTTCCAACTGCCTCAATATTGGTATCAAATGAAAGAGCTTTATTTGTGTCGGGGTTTTTTAAATTTTCAATTTAATTTTTTATCGTAGAGTGTAGTGAGGAGGATGTGCAGGGGTCGCTCAGACCATTATGTTTTTGCAATTTATGTTGATGGTATGCACCGAACTTGTGCGAGCGAGTTGAACTCTTGATTGAAAGTGAAAGGGCGAAGACCGAGAGACCGTAGTCCCCAGCGATGGTCAGACTAGATAGCGGAACAGCTCGAGATCCCAATAAGCACTGCCCTGCATCGAGCGGCGGAGCGCAGCCAATGGTGACAGCTGGTCTACAAAATCGGAACAAGTCACAATCCTCAGCAGTAAGGGAATCTCGGTTGGTGCATGCACTGTTTATGGGACCAGTGACCATTGATAGTGTATGCGACCCGCGCAGTTGTCATCTGATGCGACCGAGCGGGTGAGCAGGTTGCGGATAGCTCGCCCTCCCCCACTCCCACCTCTTTTCATGAGGACGGGAGAGGGTGTCACGTTGACCCCGGACAATAGATGGCTGCTCCAAAACCCAATCCCAGGCTAGGAGCATTCCTGTTAACCTCAATCCCATGCTCCCCTCCCCATCCCTCCCAATCATCCCCACCCTAATCACCGCATCCCTCCCCTCTTTTCCTGGAGGAGGAAACCTCGTCTCCAAAAACCCCAATCCAAGGTGTCATCCGATCCGTGCCGATGGATGCATGGCCGAGGGGATGCTCGGTCGCGAACGGAGGGGCCTCGAAACCAGGCGAAATCGAGGTCTATTTAGCCTTACCCCTGCAAGCGGGGCTCTGCAGGGGTGGACCTTTACTTCCCTAGCTTCTTGTGGGAACTATATGGATATTGTAGACATAATAGACGACCATTTAAATTCTACCGAAGAGGTACTAGGTACCTCCGAGGCTATGCTCCTTGGCAGCGATACTGAGGAGCATACGAACACTGCCGGAGCACCTGGGACTGAGGGACCAGGTACTTCCAATGCAGAGTCGACCCCTCTGGGCGCAAAGCACCAAAGGGACACGTCGACCAAGGGGCCAGAGAGTAAACCCAGGGTTAAGCTCTCTGGAGCTGATAGAAAACTAATATATCGGCTTGTAGCGAAGGGTATGACCTTCGAGCAGGCGCTAGAACTGCGCATGAGTGAAAAGGCCAAGCAGAGGACCCGAGAGGAGGGGGAAACGAGGGAGCGGGCGTCAAAGCGCCCTCTCAATACCTCGTCTACCTCGAATCAAGGTAATCCCACCAAGGCACCGACACTTGGCGAGCCTTCCACCTCGAAGCCTACCTTTAAGGAGGTTGCTGGGTCCGTCACGTGCGGCATCATAGACGCCCTGGGTAAAATTGACCAGGGGAGGGTCGAAATGCTCCAAGGTGCTATCTTGGAGTGTATTGACACCTCAGACGATGGTGACGGCCCCAGCTTTATTGAATGCAAACCGCGCTCGGGTGGCATCCTTAACAAAACACATAACCCCCCCCCTTCGTAAAGAAACAGACACAACCTAGGCACCTATATATAATCCTATCCCATCCCTCCGTCTTAGCTAAATTCCCTAACCCTTCCCCTCCCAGTCCCCCAAAACAACACAATGATTAAGGCGATACAAGTAAACCTCCAGCACTCAAAGGCAGCCACAGCTGCCCTTTGCCAAAGATTCCTCTCTGAGGACCTGGACATCGCCTTGATCCAAGAACCGTGGGTGAATAAAACCACGGTAATGGGGCTAAACTCGGCAGGTAAGATATTAAGTAACTCCTGCGGAGTGAGGCCAAGAGCATGCATGCTCTTCAAGAGAGATATAAATTACCTCGCGATCCCTTCGCTGTGTACAGACGATGCTGTTGCAGCGTATATAGACCTCCCCGGGGGGAAAGGTGCAGAGACACTCATAGTCAGCTCCATGTACCTACCCGGAGAGGATCAGGATCCGGTGAACAAGGTGACACCGGTAGTGGAATATTGTCTGGAGAGAGAAACCCAGCTGCTGGTGGGTACCGACTGCAACTCCCACCACACATCATGGGGCAGCTCCGACACGAACGCAAGAGGTGAGTCCTTGTTTGACTACTTGCTCACCAACAATCAATTTGTTCTTAACGTGGGTAGCAAACCAACCTTTACCACACGTTCTAGGCAGGAAGTACTAGATATAACATGGTGTTCAGGTAATCTCGCACACCGAGTAACCAATTGGCACGTCTCAGATGAGCCGTCCTTGTCCGACCACACCCATATTAGGTACGACATAATATGCTCGGGAACAAAGGAACCGAACACGTACCGAGACCCCAAGGGAACAGACTGGGAGGGCTTTAGGAACTCCCTTAGGTTATACCTTGGAGATTTTAAATACATTAAAACTGTGGACCAAGTGGAAGCCGCAGCAGAGGACTTAGGCAGAAGCCTAATGAAAGCGTATCTAGAAAATTGTCCTCTTAAGACCACTAAGAGCAATAGGAACGCGCCTTGGTGGAACAAAAACCTGGAGCATCTGAGGCAAAAGGCCCGTGCCTTATTTAATCAGGCAAAAAAAGACAAGAACTGGGATGCTTACAGGAAGGCGCTAACACGCTTCAATAGGGAGCTCAGGAAAGCAAAAAGGAGATCCTGGCAAAAATTTTGCGGGTCCATCAAAGACACTGCCCAAGCTGCCAGGATCCACAAAATATTAGCCAAGACACCTGAATCCCATCTAGGCCTGCTAAGGAAAGCGGACGGATCTTTCACGGAATCCCCGGAGGAAACACTGAGACTGCTTGCTCAAACGCACTTTCCGGAATCCGTGTACATTAATAACGAAAGAGAACTCCAGGACAGTAAGTCTCCGGACAGGAAACCGCGGAATGAAGACTGGAGGAGAGCTTCCGTTATTTTTCGTCCCCAACAGATAAGTTGGGCCATTAGGAGCTTCAAGCCTTATAAATCTGGTGGGGTCGATGGTATTTTCCCGGCTATATTGCAACGGGGCGAAGATATCATCATCTCAACGCTGATAAAACTTTACCGTGCAAGCTTTGCTTGGAGTTATCTGCCATCAGCGTGGACTCGGGCGAGGGTCACTTACATCCCCAAGGGAGGGGACAAAGACAAATCACAGCCCAAGTCCTACAGAACGATAAGTCTCACCTCATTCCTACTAAAAACGATGGAAAAGGTGTTAAACAGTCACATCAGGGCAACATACCTCGTTGAAAAACCCCTGAGTGCAAGACAACATGCCTACCAAACAGGCAAGTCCACGGAAACGGCACTTATTGATCTGGTGGACAGAATTGAGAAAGCCATAGAAGACAAAGAAATTGCACTCTGTGCCTTTCTCGACATCGAAGGGGCTTTTGACAACACCAACTTCGATGTTATAACACGTAGCATGGTGAATCGTGGAATCGACGATACCACCACCAGATGGATGGGATCCATGCTACAAAATCGAACTGCAACAACAACGTTGATGAATAAAACTCTTCATTATAGAGTGACCAGAGGGTGTCCACAGGGCGGAGTCCTATCACCCCTTCAATGGTCATTGGTTGTTGACAGTCTCATCTGTGAGCTCAATGAAGCCAGATTCCTGACTCAGGGTTACGCAGATGACATAGTAATAATGGTCATAGGAAAATGTCCTAGCACCATTTCCAGTCTTATGCAAAGGGCCCTACGAATAGTAGAAAACTGGTGCACAAGACACGTGCTAACAGTCAACGCACGGAAGACGGTCTTAATCCCGTTTACCAAAAGAAGGAAACTAGAGGCGCTTCACGCCCCAACACTTCTTGGTACGAAGCTATGCTTGTCCAACGAGGTCAAATATCTCGGAGTCTTTCTAGACCAAAAACTAACATGGAACAAGCATCTCGACTACATTACTAGAAAGGCAAAAATAGCGATGGGGGCAAGCAGTAGGTTGGTGGGGCTAAAATGGGGGCTACGGCCCAAGGCCGCACTCTGGATTTATAAAACCATAGTGAGGCCGATCGTCACTTATGGCTGCTGTGTGTGGTATAAGAAGACGCACCAACTCAACTGCGTGGAGAACCTCAGCAAAGTTCAAAGAACAGCCTGCCTTATAGCCACTGGCGCTCTTTCGTCCTCTCCCTCTGCAGCACTGGATGCCCTCCTGAACATTCCACCTCTGCACATTCACGTGCAGATGGAAGCGAGGATGGCCATTACGAGAGCAAAAATCAGAGGAAGGACGAGATGGCAATCTAGGGTCATAGGTAACCTCTACAATGAACTAATGAAAATTCCGGTCATGGATATGCCCTCTGACTCCATGATCCGTGAATACCGCTTCGATAAGCGGTTTACAGTCTTGTTACCTAGTAGACAAGACTGGGAGGCTGGAACTCCCGGAAATGTTAAGCAGAATGACATCGTTTGGTATACGGATGGTTCCAGGAGGCAAGGCGTATCCGGGGCGGGATTTTATAATGATCGCTTCAGAATACGCAAATTCGCCAACCTGGGTCGCTATACCACAGTGTACCAAGCAGAAGTCTTCGCAATAATTGGCTGTGTCCAAGAGAGTCTGCAAATGAATCTCCAGAATAAGAAGATATTCATCTTCTCAGATAGTCAAGCTGCCCTCAAGGCGTTAACATCCTGTGAACTTGACTCCAAACTCACTAGCGAGTGTGTCCTGCTCCTAAACCAGCTTGGCAATGCCAACATCGTAAATCTGATTTGGGTACCGGGACACTGCAATATCAGAGGCAACGAAGTCGCTGACGTGCTAGCAAAGGCCGGGGCAGAGAGCCCACTACTCGGACCGGAACCAATAAGTGGCGTTCCAGCCTGCATGGTCAGGTTCGAGTTAAAAGAGTGGGAGCATAAGCAAAGCACTGAATATTGGAAAAGACTACCTCGACTAGAACAGTCTAAGGCGTTGATACAGGCGTTCGATCAGAGACGAGCTGTAGAAATAATAAAACTGAGCAGAGGACATGTTAGGGCACTCACTCGGACCCTCACAGGGCACTGCAAATTAAATAAGCACCTGCACAACATGGGCCTTTCAGATACCAAAATCTGCAGGTTCTGTCGCGAGGACGAGGAAACGATTATCCACGTCCTCGGCGAGTGCATAGCGCTGCACCGGTGCAGAAGCCGGCACCTGGGAGCACACATGATCTCAGCAGACGAGATCAAAAGCTCCCCCATCAGCTCCATTCTCGGGTTTATCCTGGAACTGGAGCTACATGAGGTGCTGTAATAGGTTACGGGGCTGCCACAATAGATCATCTACTGGTCGCAGTGGCTATGAGACGCATGGCTCACCCCATTTCTAACAAATAATAATAATAAAAAGGGAATCGACTGAAGCGAGAGAGAGCATCGAACTGTAGAGCGATGATATCTTAGTTGATAAGAACGCGCCTTCAAGATGAAGGGTGTGGTTCGAATTCGAGCATGAACCTTTGGATTTTTCCAATCTTTGTGCATATTTCTACCATGAGCTTGGCGGTGAGGAGACATGCAAGTCTCAAATAGCTTCTCAAAATAATGGATACCTATAATATTTGAGCTTCGGCTGGGCAGCGTTTGGGTAGCTACGCGGCATGAAAATATGCCCATCTACCGCAGGGTCTCAAGACGAAAGTCTTCAATGCGTGTGTGTTGCCAGTGATGACATACGGAACAATATGCCGATTAAGAAGGCTCAAAGTCACCCAGAGAGCAATGGAAAGGGCTATGCTGGGAATCTCCCTGCGTGATCGTATCAGAAATGATGAGATCCGCAGGAAAACTAAGGTCACAGACATAGCCTAAAGGATTGCATGCCTCTAGTGGCAATGGGCAGGGCACATAGCGAGGAGAACAGACGGCCGTTGGAGCGGAAAGGTCCTCGAGTGGAGGCCACGTACAGGAAGTCGCAGCCGTGGCAGGCCCCCCACAAGGTAGACCGACGATCAGGTGAAGATCGCGGGAATCCATTCGATGCGGGCGGCACAGGACAGATCTGTGTGGAGAACATTGGGGGAGGCCTATGTCCAGCAGTGGACGTCTATTGGCTGAAATGATGATAGATATTTGAGATAATGATTCTTTATATTTAATCGTGATCCAGTTGCCATCTGGTTCCCAGGATGCAAGGCAGTCGCGTCATTACAATTACCAGACTTTCCCAAATCCTGGTTCATATTCGTATATCCAGCATACCCCAGGCTCCAAAGTGACTGACAGCTTTGAACACAATTGAGAATTACTCGCTAAGATGTATAATATAATAATAATACCCTCTAACCGATTTCGATTGAGGTGGCTAATCTGAATCTACGATCAGCCACTTACGCATGATATATTATAGTGCTCAAGTGTGCGCGCAAACACATGCGCACCCTCTATTCCCTTGCCCTCATATTCCGATGGGATACCGGTGTGACACGACCGGAGAGGGATTGGGCGCAGGACCAACGGCTTAACGTACTTTCCAAGGCAAGGGGGACAAGACCGCCAACGTCCAGACTCCGGGCTGACACTGAGACTTAGGTACAAATTTTTGGCCCGACACGGGGGGCGAACCTGGGGCAGGAGCAGCCGTCGCTTTATAGTGCGACCCACTAACCACTACGCCACCGAGGTTATCTAAGATATGGAGATAAGATAAGAGGCTAAGATATGGAGGAGGCATCAAACTCTACTCTAATTTAGCGGCTATGAAACCGTTGAGCTGATAAACTTGTAAAGTAGCAAAATGCAAATTAGTATTTCAAACTCCCAGGTAAAAGTTGACGCTTGAGTAGGTTGTTTTTCTTCGTCTGAAGTATATTTTGGACGGTGGCTCATTTGACTTTCATAAGGGTTAACGTCGGTTAAATAAATATTACTAAAGTTTGCAAGGAGTAAGGTTTGTAGTTGTTTTGAACGGAGTAACCTTCTTTTTTAAAAGGTACTTTTGGCGTTATTTAGAAAATATCGGCACTCCTTGCCGTTGGTTACAAAACCTAACTGAATTTTTAAAACTGAGGGTCTATACTATTATTGGCACAGTATAACAAGAGCTTAAGAAAAGCTCTTGATAGACTGTGGTATAAGTACCTATAAAATGTTGCTACCGATATTTAGGCTATATCGGCTATTCTCAACCATCAATCAAAAACGCAGGACTTACGTTTTATAGTGTACAGGTGTGTGGTGCGCAGATATCCTCATTGTTATTTTTGAAACAAACCATCAGGTACTACACGAGCGGAGGACACCGGTATTTGCCTGCTTTCTAGACCCTGTCGAAAGGTTTTACCTGGTTTGCATATGACTCTTTGTGCAGAACTATACAGCACTTCCATGCCAAGGGAACTTGTGAACCTGTTTAAATACTTGTATGCGACCAGGTCCAACGTTTGTTCGAAAATATCTTCAGCATATCAGACCGTATAGGATGGAGTGCGCCTAAGACAGGGAGGGCTGTTTTTTTTTTTTTTTTTTGTCCCGGTGGAAAATGCCGCCTTAAGCACACCCGACCGCTGGGAGACGGCCGGTGTAGTGTGGGGCTCTCCTTGGGTGCTCCAGGGCCTACCCCTAAAGCCACTGGGTGCATTTCCGCTCACGGTCCGTGTGGTGGGCTACGGTGACTGGGTAGAAACCAAGTCCGCGGCCCACCCTCGAAGGACGCGGGCTCGCCCAGCACGGCCCTCTTGAAAAAACGCCTCGCCGAAAAACGAGGCCTAGGGCCACTCCTATGGCCCTCCATCCACCCTCTCCGGAATCGTCCCACGTTTGCTGGATTGGAAACGCAGACGCTCCGGAAGGGACGACTGCAGACCCCCTCCCCCAACCCATACCCTGGCTGCTGCAGGCAGAGAGAGGAGAGAGCACCTTACAGACTTTCCGGCTATCCCGAAAACCCTCCCGTTCAGTATCCCGCTGGGTGCGGAGACAATCGAGGGACGGGAAAAGCGGGGTGACCCGTGCGTATCGCATCCACTGGCTGCGTGACTCACACAGAACCACCAACAAAGCCCCCACCATAGAGGCGGGGAGAGCGCTTCCGTAATGGGGCGCAACCGACTGTTGGAGGAATTCCCACCACCGTGGAACTCTACCAACACTCCCACGCACCATAAAGGCGTGTCCCATTTCTGGCCCTCACGCTTAACCTCTATACAACGCGCTGCTGGAGGAGCTCAAGGCACACTCATGTACAGGCTGTCACATTGATGATGTGTGTCTACATAATCTCAGCTACGCTGATGACATGGTGCTGCGAGTGCTTCGGCATGTGTATACGAAAGCTGCTATCTATCTGTGAGAGGATGCAGCAAAGTCACGGGTTGCGTTATAACTCTGTGAAGAGTGAATTTAATGGTCTTTCAGGTCCCGCGGTAGGAATCTCGATAATATTCCAGATATTAAACTTGCTCGCTCCTCGGGCTTAAAAAGGGTGGGGAATGTTTTTAAATATCCGCTGACACCTGGTTACCAGCTGACTGAAAGACGATATTGACATTAAACGGGAACGCCGGGCACTGTCTGTTTCGAGCCCCATGGTAGTACGCCTCTTTGCTCGATGTTCGAAGGAGGTCAAAGTCCCATTGTTTAGGCATTTTGTACCTCCTTTTACACTAGCAGTTTGTGGCAAGCTCTACAAAGAACAATACAGTGCTCCTGCGTGTCCAATATAATAACGCTTTTAGGATGCTGATTGGGCTACCGCTGATATGGGGGTTTTTTTAAGCGCGTCAGGGATGTTGCCGAATATGGAGTGGACTTGTGTCTGTGCAACAATGCGTAAGCGATGTGCGTCTCTCTCCGCAGGGTTCGCGCTAGTCCCAACAGCATCCTCAGACTATTTGCGAGTCGATCTGACTGTTTACTACATGAACATGCCGCGATGATTCATGTAGTTACTGCTTAATTTTGTTTTTTTATTTCAATTTAATGTATGACATTTCCAATTGTAATTTAGTAAAATCTATGTAATGTAATGTGATTAATGTAAATTGTTGTAATTATGATCTCAGTTGGTCGTAATAAAATTATTTTATTTTTTTATTTATTTAGAGGCACACAGTGTTAAGAGACGTAATATAGAAATGATGAAAAAAATTTAAATGCTATGTAACTTAACTCTTATACTGAATAAAGGGCTTATTATTTGTACGCTATTAGATCTGAATTTTCAAAAGTGATTCCCAGAGTTACGAGCTATAGCTAGGATGTAAGATCTAACACTATGTTCCCTGTCACTCGAGATACAGGTTAGTACCTAGTTCGATGACGGGGGGCTCAGTAGCAGATTCACCATAATATCTAAAAGTGAAATGAAACTACATGTAGGATTGATGATCGGTAGATGTATGCCAAGGTATGAGTTCGAAGTTTGAACTAGAATGACGTGCGAGAGGGAGATGACAGACGACGAATGGCCGACAATGGAAATACGGTGTAAGCTAAGATTGTAAATATAGAAGAACTGATTCCCAAGTCCCTGGTTTTATTTGAAACCCCATGTATGTGGATACATGTAACATCTTGAAAAGGACCATTTTTTTATTATTCCATCCTACTCTCTCTTCTAGTCGGTCACTCTTTACTGAGGATCGTGGTCACTGGAATTCATCAACCAAAAAAAAACTTTCTTCATTGATTCCTGATAGGAAGTAGCCTTCACCACCTCTTAGAACTTAGGCAGGGATGTAGCTCTTTTGGTCAGACCATCGTGTTGGTGGTCAGCCTCATGATCTTTTGCTTGTCAACAATGACCAGTTTTTCTAGGCTATCATGCTCTTTTCGCATTATGTGACTGAAACAAGAGAGTATACGTTGTAGACACAAGTTCGACAGTCGGGTGTTATGCCAAGTTGGGAGAAAACAGATACATTTGTGCGTTTAGCCGTTCAAGGTGTTCGGAGCATAGGCCCCAGCCAGTATCACATTTCGAATGCACTATTATCTGTCTCTCTCTTTCACGTATTGTCCATGTCCCCACCCTGTTAAGGCAGATCGGGAACATAAGAGCCTTGACTACAAGTGTTTCCGTCATACATTGTTATCAACATTGTTAGGGCTTCAGCCACTGCAGCAAATGTTGAGGTTGAGCCTTGTTGGCTACAGTATTTGTCCTATTCGTGTATATGTCATTCGTGTTTAAATTTATGTTCTGTGGCCAATAAAGATTTTTTTGTTTTATCTTTTTCTTTAATATACATTGTTTGTTTCTTCACTGAATCTTGACTGTTTTTGTTTCAATCAACAGGCAATGAGAGCAGTCTCGCATGAACACTTCAGGGCTGGAACAGTGAGCCAACTTGGGGCTAGCAAAGGATCAGGGATGGCCCTCGACTGGATGTACAGCAGCGGGATCCCTCACGCCTACCTGATAGAGACCAGGGGCCGCCGCAGCCAACAGTTCATGCTGGAGCCGAATCAGATATTGCCAGCTGTGAGGGAGATAACTGCTGGACTGGTGGCAATGGCCAAGCATATTATGTAACATAACTATAATTTAAAAATAATCGTATAAAATTATTTTAACACCCAATTCCGATGCCTTGAGATAAGGCATCCAAAACCCCGACCCATAAAAAATTATATGACCTGCCAACGTATGAATTTGCCCTTCTAGAATAGCGCGCGGGTAGTAACCAAAACCGTTAGACCGTAGGAGAGCAAAGCTTCGGCATGAATGGGCCTACTCAACCAGAGTGATACCACGGCCTTACCGAAAACCGACGTGAAGCAGCGGCTTCACTTTGTTTTGCCGAGTCAATGGGGGTACCAGAGGCCCAATCTGGGAGGGGGAGTTCATAGGCAGAGCACTTGAAAGTCCACTAGTGTTTATGGGCGGCGGCAATCGCTTATAGTCAGGTGATCCATTTGCTCGTCGGCCACCTATAAAATTGCCGACTTTATACGAAAAACTGGCTCTGTTATTATGACACAAAAGACTGATAGGCCCATGGTATTGAATGCAAGTGACCATCCCATTAATGGCTGACCCGTCTTAACATTTATTTGTATTCTGAAGACCATTCCTATTAACTCAATCACGATTGCCTCTGCCTCTATTTTCCACGAGGATAAGAATGCAAATTGTCTAAAAATGATACTTTTAGTCTAATGTTACCTCTTTATTGTGGATTTGAGGCGTATAGGAGGTCGAAGCTGTAGCAGGCCAGATGGTAAAGGTTGCTGGAATCCCTTGGAAGTGGGCGGCACAAGACCGGTCTGTATGGAGGTCATTGGGGCAGCCCTATGTCCAGCAGTGGACATTTGCTCACTGAAATGATGATAACGACCTCTTTTTTATGTTGTATGTGGCAGACGAGCAGACGGACCACCTGATGGTAAGCGGTCTGTGTGGAGACCAAGACCGGTTTATGTGAGGTCATTGGGGCAGGCCTATGTCCAGCAGTGGACGTTTATTGGCTGAAATGATGATGACGACCTCTTTTTTTATGTGATAGGTGGCAGACGAGCAAACGACCACCTGATGGTAAGGAGCGGCGGGTACCGTTTACCCATCAAATGCGCCGCAGCTCGTCTGCCAATTTTAAGCATTAAAAAATCGGCAGTCTTTTAATCACGGTGAGGGGTAATTGCCATACTCACCACGCTTGGCAGACGGTTGGCTAGGGTTTTTTGATATAAATGCAGAGTTTTCCTTCTCTGGGTGCTGATGATCATGCCCGGCAGGCTTTAAACCTTTCGGCCGTGTGGTCCCCGGCAGAGTAGAAATAGGCCACCCTTCACTCTTACCGAGGTGTCGTAAAGGCAGTCTTATCGCTGGAACGATTTTATATTTTTTCATGGAATGATTTTTTTAATGATATGGAATTTCTACCTGAGAAGCAAAGGACATTGATAGTAACGGATTAACTCAGCGGCCAAAGAAAACATCGCGAGGAAGCTGGATACTTACCTGTGGATTTTTGAGATAATATTTCTGAACGTGTTATCGTGATCCAGTTGTCTGGTTCCCCTATTTAAGGATTGCGAAGATCATAGATCATACAGCCTTAGATCACGTGACACACTTCGGGAAATATTTTAAGAAATAAATATTTTAACCGTGGCTTCCCAATTTATCCTCGACTGCATTATGTAGGTACGTAAGAACTTGCACATTTGCACCAAAAAAGTCCGATAGTCATAGTCTTAACACCAGAAATAAACAAAGACTTGCCGTCCCGGTCATCAGACTTCATAAAATCGGTAATTCCTTTGTTGGCTTAAGTATTATGATATTCAATATTTTTTTTTTTATTTTCTCAATTGAAACTGTAACATCATCAATATTTGAAAAGAGTAACTACTGTGTCTCTTGCTGGTGTCTTCTCATAGAAATTGACAGTCCGAATCAGACAGGCCAGCGGTAGATGGTAATATTTACCGATATTGACATTCATAAGTGTTCTGTATGGACCTAAATTGGGAATAAATATTTTTTTATCTTTATCAGACGGCAATCGCTTCATTGTAATTATCTGACTTCCTGAGTCCTAGATTATGGTCCAAGCGTACACCGGGCTCGAAAGCAACAACTTTGGACGCAACTGGAAATCACACGCTAAGACGAGGAGGGCCATAAAACCCATATGAGCAGCCTCCTTGGATGGTAAAGTATCCTAATAATAATAATATCCTCTTACTCTAACGCCAACGAGGCAGTCAACAGTCCACTGCGCCAACGAGGCAGTTAACAACCCACTACGCCAACGAGGCAGTTAACAGCCCCTGCGTAAACGAGGCATTTAACAACCACTACGCCAACGAGCAGTCAACGCCCACTGTGCAACGAGGCAGTCCAACAACCCCTACGCCAACGAGGCAGGCCACAGCCACTGCGCCAACGAGCAGTTAACACCCCACTACGCCACGGGCAGTCAACAGCCCACTGCGCCAACGGGCGCCGTCAACAACCACTACGGCCACGAGGCATTCAACAGCCCCTGGCGCCAACGAGTCAGTCAACAGCCCACACCCCCCCCAACTACGCCAACGAGGCAGTCAACATCCCACTGCTCAACGAGGCAGTCACAACCCACTACGCCAACGAGGCAGTCAACAACCCTACGCCACGAGCAGTCAACAAGGCCACTACGCCACGAGGCAGTCACAGGCCCAATGCGCCAACGAGGCAGTCACACCCACTAAGGCCAACGGGCAGTCAACAACCCACTACCCAACGAGGCAGTCAACAGCCCCCTGCGCCAACGATGCCGTCCAACAACCCACTACGCCAACGAGCAGTCACAGCCAACTGCGCCAACGAGGCAGTCAACAACCCACTACGCCAAAGCAGTCAACAACCCACTACGCACGAAGCAGTCAACATCCCACTGCGCCAACGAGGCAGTCAACACCCACTACGCCACGAGGCACGTCAACAACCCTACGCCAACGAGGCAGTCAACAGCCACTGCGCCAACGAGGCAGTCAACAACCCACTACGCCAACGAGGCAGTCAACTAGCCCACTGCGCCAACGAGGCAGTCAACAACCCACTGCGCCAACGAGGCAGTCAACAACCCACTACGCCAACGAGGCAGTCAACAACCCACTGCGCCAACGAGGCAGTCAACAACCCACTGCGCCAACGAGGCAGTCAACAACCCACTACGCCAACGAGGCAGTCAACACCCACTGCGCCAACGAGGCAGTCAACAACCCACTGCGCCAACGAGGCAGTCAACAACCCACTAGCGCCAACGAGGCAGTCAACAACCCACTGCGCCAACGAGGCAGTCAACAACCCACTACGCCAACGAGGCAGTCAACAACCCACTGCGCCAACGAGGCAGTCAACAACCCACTACGCCAACGAGGCAGTCAACAACCTACTCAAGGGTCCAACAGCCCACTGCGGCCAAACGAGGCAGTCAACAACCCACTGCGCCAACGAGGCAGTCAACAACCCACTACGCCAACGAGGCAGTCAACAGCCCACTACGCCAACGAGGCAGTCATGCTAATAATATCGTATTGGTGGACTTTTAGAGGACAGGTTCGTGGTCTCTTCTCTTGCTTACGATCAGGCTGAGGAGACCCAATATACTGAGACACTATAAAAAAAGATTGGCAAGACGAGTGAATTCTTGGAAGGAGTTACATTGTATTTTACCATATCTTCTAGTTCCATGATTTTTGCAGTTATAGTTATCACTATTATGCAAAAATTATGGACCTGCATATTATCATCTTTTTCAGCTAGAACAGTTGACTGCCTAGGCCCGATTCGACAAATGTTATTCCTACACTAAATCTATGGTGTGCTGTCATTGTACAACGTTCTTTTTAGGGTTCCGTAGCCAAATGGAAAAAAACGGAACTCTTTTTATAGATTCGTCATGTCTGTCCGTCTGTCCGTCTGTCCGTCTGTCCGTCTGCCCGTCTGTCCCGTCTGCCCGTCCGTCCGTATGTCACAGCCACTTTTCTCTGAAACTATAAGAACTATACTATTGAAACTTGGTAAATATATGTATTTTGTTAACCGTATTACGATTTTTACACAAAAATTGGAAAAAATAAAAAAATTGGGGGGGTTTCCAAACTTGAAACTGAAACTCATATTTTTTTGTGGGGTAGCATGCATAGGTCCTTAAAATGATATTGAGTGTTGTTTAACATCCCCCCCCCCCCCCCTCTAACTTCTATAATAAATAAATTATAAAACTAATAAAACTATAAGATGTACATAATCATGAAAACTACAACGAAAATTGGTTTGGACTAGATCTAGTAAGTAGTTTTTTTAATACGTTATAAACCGTAAACCGCAATTTACCTTCCATATATCTTACTTGCTGCTACGGAACCCTTCATGGGCGAGTCCGACTCGCACTTGGCCGGTTTTTTATCGTTTAAATCACGAAAACCTCATAATAGGTATATTTTGTATGGAACAGCAGATTTTTTAGTTAGCTTCGTCGATGCGTCACTAACGCAAATTTCTGAGAGCCCTTGTATAAAGCAGTGTGCTATTGTAAAAGAACGAGATTGTGGTCAAAGAAAGCATAACTTTTTAATCTTTTTCTTAAACCAAAGTCCTTTTTAATGGTATTGGCCGCCATTGTATTTTTAATTAAGAAGGAAAATTAACAATCAAATAACAAAGGGTAATGGGCTATTGTGGGCCTTGATGGAAAGCATGGCGTTAAATTAACAGGGCGAAGGAAATTACTCGTCGAAATGCTTTGTAATTTTTATTGTCTAAAGACGCACAACAGGAAAATATTAAGATAGAGACCACTGGTTTATAGGTTAAGGTTTAGAGATATTTATTTTCTCATAAAGATTTACAAAAATCACTTACATGAGAAACAAAACAGGTAATAACATTTTCTTTGGCTTTTCAAAATTAATTTTAACAATAATTATAATAATCTTTAAGATAAAGATACGATAAAGTTTATGTTTCAATAAACCGGATAAGGTTTTCGGGAAGATTTGATTGATAGATACTTGATCCGCATTTAGAACCGTGGGAGAGCCACGCTTCGGCATGAATGGGTCAACCTGAATTGGGTAGCAGGTACCTGATGGTAAGCGATTGCCGCCGCCCACGGACAACCACGACACCAGCGGAGTCACTAGTGCCCTGCCTACCCACAAACCCCCTTTGGGCCTCCGGCACCCTCACTCACGCAGCGAAACACAGCACGCCAGTTTCCTGTGAGGCCGTGTTATCACACCGGTCGAGCCGGCACATTCATGCCGAAGCGTGGCTCTCCCATGGTAAAAAAAAGTTGGTCTGGTTCCCCTGAAGATTGCGAACGTCAAACGGCAGTCCCTTCATTGTAATTCCCAGAATTAACATATTGGACTTGGATTAATACGCCGTGTAGTCCCCGGCAGAGTAGAATAGGCCACCCTCACTCTTACCGAGGTGTCGTAAAAGGCGACTAAGCTAAAGCTGCTGGCATGATCATCAGCACCCAGAGAAGGAAAACTCTGCATTTATATCAAAACCCTCGCCAACCCGTCTGCCAAGCGTGGTGAGTATGGCAATTACCCTCATGTGATTGAGGGAGGCCCGTGCCCCAGCAGTGGGGACTTAAATGGGCTGATGATGATGATGATGATGACTTGGATTAAGCGTACCTGAAGTCCAAAGCTTTGGACGCAACCAGGAATAACACAATGAAATAACCTCCAATCGATTACGGCTACGGCGGCCAATCTTAGCGATCAGCCATGTACGCCGGATATATTATAGTGCTCAAGTGTGTGCGCAAACACAAGTGCACTCTCTATTCCCTTGCCCTCATATTCCGATTGGACACTACTGTGACACGACCGAAGAAGGATCGGGCGCAGGGCCATAAAAAGACCTGATAAGAAGCGGGTCTAAAACAGATGGCATCCCCTCCATGGATTTATTACACAGATAACTCATTATTTCCCCGCAAACAAGAAACAACAGTGCACTTCCATTTTGTTCGACTGTAGACATTTTGTACCCTCCCGGCTAAAATGTAATATAACGTTATGTTTTGACACTCCGCTTAAGGTGACGGGTAGGGCACACTAGCGACGCCCATTGATTTTAATTTGTAGTTACTAAACCGGATCAATTTTAAACAATTTCGGCCACAACCTCTGGGCAAACACTTTTTTTTTATGATATAGGTGGCAGACGAGCAGACGGATCACCTGATGGTAAGCGATTACCGCCGCCCATAAACGCCTGCAACACCAGTGGTGTCACAAGTGCGCTGCTTACCTTTTAACACCCCTTCCCCTGGATTGGGCCTCCGGTACCCTCACTCACGCAGCGAAACACAGCGCATGCACTGCTTCACGCCGGTTTTCTGTGAGGACGTGCTATTACTCCGGTCGAGCCGGCCCATTCATGCCGAAGCGTGGCTCTCACACTGTTAAACTATTTATACTTATACTATTTATTAAATAACACAAATATTGGGTCAGTTTTTATACGTGAAAAATTGATTCACGCCAAAAGTGGCAACTTTTGGCGGTAATCCAAAATTCGAGTGCAAAAGCAGACCACACAGTTAACTATAAGTATTAATAATATAGTGTAGGTGTTTGCTAGAAGGTTGTTACCCCGAAATTGTTTAAAATAGATCCGGTTTAGTAGCTAAAATTAAAATCGATTGGCGTCGCTAGTGTGCCCTACCCGTCCCCTTAAATGAATTCGCTTATCGCCCGATCTAAACGACACATATATTATAGACGGAAACGCGGTAGCCAAATTTTGGAGCTTTTCGGAGAAATTCCTGTAACAATTTTCACACCACACAACTTTTATCACAAGGATTTTTTATTCGTTGCATAATGAAAGGTAGTGTGCAAGGTAGACTAGAGTCACGCTTCAGCATGAATGGGCCGGCTCGACCGGAGTGGTACCACAGCCTCACAGAAAACCGGCGTGAAGCAGCACTGTGATATGTTTCGCTGCGTGAGTGAGGGTACCGGAGGCCCCAATCCGGGGGAAAGGGGAGTTTAAAGTTTGGTAGCGCACTTGTGTCTCCACTGGTGTTGCGGGTGTACATGGGTGGCGGTAATCGCTTACCATCAGGTGATCTGTCTGCTCGTCTGCCATCTATCACTTAAAAAAAAGAAAAGCTTAGAAATATCCACCTCTATAAAGTTACCCTAGTTCCAGCCGAGCTATGTCCGTTTAAGCTAAAATAGAGCGGGTTATGAATACCCAGCCTTATATGCCGTCCGTGACGTCAACGTGCAGAATAGACCGCTAAATATAACATAGGATTTTAGAATCTCTCAAATTGGATTCTAGTGGGCCTAATCTAATCTGACCAGTTTCATTGCGAAAGCTGTCTACATTAACAAAATGAAATACCAAAGAATCATAATCAAAATCATAAAATCTTATTCTGAATCACGGGTATCTATACAAACGATTGTCATTCCATCCCCATCATCTCGATGGATGGCGATCTAACTACTGTGCGTTTATCGTTTATGAACTTTCTACCAGGTACCTCAGTTCTGAGGAACAGTTTACCTACGGAAGTATTTCCCGACGGCTACGACTTAGGGACCTTCAAGAGAAGAGCGTACTCCATTTTAAAAAGACCGGCAATGCATTAGCGACCTCTCTGATTTCGCGGATGTTAATGGGTGTCGATGATTGCTTTCCATCAGGTGATTCGCTTGCTCGTTTGTCGCCTCTAGCATAAATACATGAAAGGCAGTTGTTAAAATTAAGATAAAGACAGAAAAAACTATTTATTGACCACAACACATAATACATGTGTAGCCGTGTGGTCCCGGCAGAGTAGAATAGGCCACCCTCACTCTTACCGAGGTGTCGTAAAAGGCGACTAAGGTAAAGCTGCTGGCATGATCATCAGCACCCAGCGAAGGAAAACTCTGCATTTATATCAAAACCCTCGCCAACCCGTCTGCCAAGCGTGGTGAGTATGGAAATTACCCCTCATGTGATTGAGGGAGGCCCGTGCCCCAGTAGTGGGGACTTCAATGGGCTGATGATGATGACATAATACATGAAACAAATAATAAATAAAAACGGTAAAGAGCATAAAAGTTGCGGCCAACAAGGCTCAGCCTCAGCATATGCTGCAACTGCCGCAAGCAACAGCTGCAGCGCTGGTTTTCAGGCTAGACCTTGGGTGACGCCTTTGCGTTAGAGAAAATATAATTATTGACATGCAATACAAAAGATTGCAAAACAAAATTGACAGATACATAATTATCAATAGTTTCACTGTGTTCCGTCTAATTGGCATACAATTATGCCAATGCCTAATTGGCATACAATTATGCTAATGCCTAATTGGCATACAATTATGCCTATTAGGCGGAACACAGTGAAACTATTGTTGAAACTATTGATGATTATGTATCTGTCAATTTTGTTTTGTTATAAATTGATATAGGTGAGTTGAAGTTTATATAGTGTACTCATAACAATATGGTCTACAAAAGCATTTAATTTAAAGTCTGGAGACCTATTTTTGATTTGTCGTCTCACCGAAAAATGTGTGACTCGCATGATTTTTAACATCGACATTTTTGAACCGCTCGAAAACGAGCGATTTGCAACGAGTGGTACAAACCACTCGTTTCTGTTTCTGTGAGGCGAGTGGACGCTTTTCGTCAAATTCAGACGACACAAACGTCAAATAAACATACATTTGACAAGCTTGGCAACGCATTAAGCGAGTGATTTCAAAAATAGGGAAAAATGAGAATCATGCGACTCACGAGACGATGTAACTTGCAAGACGAGTGGTTTTCAAAAATAGGTTTCCTGGTCAGATAAAAAGTCAGAGATAAAAGAAAGTAGTAAGTAGAGAAAAAAATTCGCTGACAGCATAATATTATAGCATTTCAGAAACAGGAATGACTGACCGAATGGCGCAATCGATAGCGACCCTGCCTCTTACGCCAAAAGTCGTGGGTTCGATCCCCACCCTGGACAAACATTCGTGCGATGAACACTTGTATTTGTGCAGTGTCTGGGTGTAATATATGTATTTAAGTATATATTTGTGTTCCTCTGTTGTCTGATATCTGTAACACAAGTGTTTAAGCTACATAGTACGGAATCAGGTCAACGTATGAGATGTTGTGAGAATGATTAATTATTATTTTTATGTTTAAGTTTTCACTTTCTCCCTCCTGCTACAAGGAGTGGGTACAAAACCCTGTTACACGGACCTCAATCTTGTATAACAGGGTGGAGGGCTACGGCTGTTAGCCCAGAAGTTAAAAAAAAACCGCGTTATACGGCAAGTGTTTAAAATCGTGGCTTTTTGTAGAGTATAGATAATGTGGGACGGTATGTGTAATGCTTTTATGCTTCTGTTTAGGCTGTCAGGTACAATTCCAGTGGATGAGATTACTATGAGAACGATGTAGATGGTTTCGGCGTGCCACTGAGTTTTCACTTCAATGGCAAGATCTCTATATTTCGAAATTTTGTCGGATATTGTTGATTGCAAATTGTGGGAGTTAGGTATCGCAATGTCGATTAAATAAGCTATTTTCTGGGTTTTATCAAATAGTGTTATGTCCGGCCGGTTAAACTGAATAGTTTTGTCGGTGATTATAGTTCGATTATTATTATTCATGCAATTTAAATTTTAATGACAGTAATTTGGTAATGCTGGCGGACATAACCAGAGAGTTTGTGGTATATCAGAGGCGCAGAGGTGTGGCTGCAGAGGATGCTCATTTTCATCCCCGCCGGACTCGTGTACACAACAAGTTTGTCACACTGGTGTGACTACGAGTAATTTCTATTACTCGTGGTCACACCGCTTCGCGCTTTGTCGTGAAGTACATGATAAGTAAATAACTTTGAGTCATCTAGCGTGCCTGATCCTGAGTTAAATTTTATAAAATTAACTTATTATTTCTGTTTTTTTTCCAATGCTTAAAATTAAAAAGTACCAGGAATATATAGTTCTATAGGAGGTATTTTCATACTCATATTGTAACTCTTATCCTTTTTAGCTAAGATGAAAAATACTTTTTGTATTATGATTGTGACCTTCTAGGCATTATACATGTTTATTTTTGTGCCGTCCACGTGTTTTGTATTCAAATAATATCATATTGGCTTTGACATAAACTGCAACCTAGAATATATGCAGACATGGAAGAGTCAATGATTTTACTTCTATAAAGAAGTCTTTGCAAGAGTCCGTTTGCTTTCATTAAGTATCTTTAGCATTCATTTAGTTTTTTCGGATAATATTTGGGCGAAAGTCACCACAGAATGGATGCCCGAAAATAAGAAGAGATCACGCAGGAGGCCGAGAAAATGATGGATTGACGAACTCGATGCCCACATAAAGGATTTGACGACTGTGGCTCGTGACCGGGTAGGGAGGCCTTTGCCCTGCAGTGGGATAGTACAGGCTAACAATAAATAGGATAGGACTTGGTTAAGGTAGGCAAACTATCCTGACAAACCGGTTTTTCTTGAACAGACGATATTTAAAATGAAAACTAAAAAAATAATAATTAAGTTTTTTTTATGTCATTAGCTAGTAGACAAACATACGGATCACGTGATGATAAGCTATTACTGCCGTCTATTGGTCGTCTATGCCAGTAATATAATCATAGAGTCCAGCTAATTTCGACCACTCAACCTCCATTTTATCTGATAGCAGGCAGATGAGCAAACTGATAATCTGATGGTACCTGATCACCGCTGCCCATGAACACCGGTGGAGTCACAAAGTGCGCTGCCAACATTTTCCTCTTCCCCCTAATTGGGCCTCCGGTACTCAGCGCGGGCGCTGATCCATGCCAATTTTCTGTGAGGTGGGTTTAACTACGGTCACAGTAGATAAATACGCTGAAGCAGTATCGACACTCCGCCATATTGGACAGAAAGTTACCTACCGGTTAGGGTTGTCTCTTATTTTTAAATTTATTCTAAAAATACTATTATTACCTTGTCACGGTCACGTGACTTCAACATTTTGTATGGGGAGTCGAAAAATTTTCGACTAATTTCGATAAGTCGTAGAACAAATTGTTATTTAGAAAGGTTGGTAGAGCACGTGGTTAAAGGGAGACACACCCTGGATATACATATAATATTTTTCTTTTGTAAATACATACTTATAATACATAGGAAACACCCAAATCAATACAAACAGACATGTTCATGCACAAAAATACAAACAAAAACAAAATATTATATATAAAAAGCAACTTGCTAAAAATAAACTCTCAGAGTGGTTAATTTCCCTTCCATTTCTGATGCTCTGACCGGAGATTACGTTTTATATTGTTGAGCAAAGGTTTATAATACAAATAATCAAAAGCAGGTTTCGTTTTAACATCCAATCAGCCAAAGTACACAAACAGCAGTATCCCATGTCAGTACCTCGTTACTTCATTATCTACGGGAGCACTATCACCTTTCTGCACAGAGATGAAACGTTTCATCTGCGCGGGATGAAACGAGCTTATCGGAAAAAGATTACGCCGGCATAAACACTCATTGTTTGTTATTTTGCTCCACACGTAACAACCCTAACGTAGCTAGGAAAGATGATAGGTGAGATATGTACCTAATTTAGTTACAAGAAATCCTAGACATTTTCTTTTTAATATTGCTAAAACTGTACCTACTGAACGCCCGGTTTAAGTACCGTTATCTTCGAATTTTCCGAACATTTCTCGGGTTTGTGATCACCAAACCGCATTAGGCAAGCGTGGTGATGAAGCCTAATCCCATAATAGTAGCGATAACTTAATTTATATGATGGAGACCTTTGCCCTGCAGTGGGACAGTATATAGGCTGATACTTTTATTGCAAGAACTATGACATAGTGTAGATGAGTAGATACTCGAAAACCAACCTTTGCCCGAAAATAAAATAAAAGGTATAACCACACAAATATCAAAAAATGTAATCATGGAAAAAATAAAGTCGCAGAAAAATGAAGACGCGGAATAATGAAAATCCTGCATAATAAAGACTGGGAAATTTCTATGCAGAAAAATCAAGTGCCTAGTGGAAAAACCAAGATTCGGAAAAATGAAGCCTCGGAAAATCAAGATGTGAAATAATTAATGAATAAACAGGACGATAAAAATCACGACGCGGAAAAAATGACGCGAAAAAAAAAAGCGGATAAAAATGACACGTAAAAAAAATTTCGACGCGGAATTATTAAGACACGGATAAATGAAGATGCAATAAAATAAAGACGTCGCAAAGTTAAAATGTGGAATAATAAACTTCGGATAAATCATGACGCGGAAAATCAAGATAAGCGAAAAAAAAGACGTGGAAAAATAAGCACAGTATAAAGGTGCTGTGGAATCTATTCTTGAAGGTTTGAGAGTAGCATCGGTTTTGAAATACTGCGGGCGATTCATTCCGAAGTTTTGTCGTGCAAGGCAATTTATTTTTCTTCTGACATCCTTGTTATACCAAAAAATTAATTTTGTCGCAGCAATTATAAATGTCATAGTGATTAATTATATAACACAAGCGGCCGCTTGATTTGGGGATGACATAAATAATTTCCTGTCCTCCACATCTTAGCGTGTTAATCCCGGTTGCATTTTTTTTGCAGACGAGCAGACGCCTGATGGTGAGTGATTGATGCCGCTCATAGACCCCCGTGACAGCCATTGGAGTCACCAGTTCGCAACCAACCTTTAAGCCCTCCTTTCCCACGGATTGGGCCTCGGGTGCCCTCAGTCACACAGCACACATAGCACAGTGCTGCTTCACGACGGTTTTCTGTGATTTGGCTATTTGGCATCCAAAGCTGTTACTCTAAAGCCGCTTAGACCATAATTCAGGATTAGGGAGTCCGGTAATTAAAGCGACTGCCATCTGACTTTCGTAACTCTTTAGGGGACCAACTGAATCATAGATACACGTTTCAGAAACTATCCGAAACCTGCCGGTTTCTTCACGTCGTTTTCCCTCATCTACATCATCATCAGCCTATCGCAGTCCACTGCTGGACGTAGGCCTCTCCAATTGATCGCCACCGTGATCTATCCATGGCTTCTCGCATCCAGCTCTTGCCAGCCATCCTGCGCAGATCGTCCTTCCACCTAATCAGAGGGCGCCCTACATTACTTTTGCCAAGACGCGGTCTCCAATCTAGAACTCCTTTACCCCATCGGTTGTCGGTTCTACGGCTAATATGGCCACTTAAGCTTGCTACTCCGGTGAGCAATGTCAATGACTTTGGTATCTGCCGGATCACCTCATTTCGGATTCGATTTCGGAGAGAGACGCCGAGCATTGCTCGTTCCATAGCCCTCACCGCCGAACTAATGGTAGAAATACGCACATAGTTTCTTTTTTATGTGATAGGTGCCTACCTATCCTTGCCTTAACATCAGGTGATTCGTCTGCTCGTCTGCCTAGACGAGCAGACGAATCACCTGATGTTAAGCGATTGCCGCCGCCCATGGACACCCGCGACACCAGTGGAGTCACAAGTGCGCTGCCAACCTTTAAACTTCCCTTTCCCCTGGATTGGGCCTCTGGTACCCTCACTCACGCAACGAAACACAGCACAATGCTGCTTCACGCTGGTTTTCTGTGAGGCCGTGGTATTACTCCTAGCGACCCGGCCCATTCATGCCGAAGCGTGGCTCTCCCACGGTCCCAAGATTTAAAAATGTTGAGGTGCATGCACGGATTCGAACCCGGTCTCCCTGTATGGAAGGTAAGGTCTGAACCACTGAGCTACCATAGCTCTCAAATACTTTCCTGTGTCAGACGGAAAATAGAAACAATCCCGTTACCGCAGGTAAATACTTTTTGTGGCAAATCAACCTAATTTTACATGAGCGTAGCTGCTGGCAGTCGCGGTTACATTTCAGTTAGTTTCTGTACATTGCAGTGTATAGGAAAAGTGTCTTGTTTTAAAAACGGTATCATAAAAGGTAATAAAATCGATCACGATGATTTCCCTCACCGCCGAGCAAATGGTAAAAATACGCACATAGATTTAAAATAAAACTTGTTAATATTTACACGATGGTTCTCTTGTTTGATTGTTATGCTGTGTACACATATTTTTGGTGTTGCAACCTACCATTTTTTCTGTTTTGTTTTATCATGTATTGTTATAACTCTGTTTTGTGTACCAAATAAAGAAAATAAAATAAATCTAGAGATGCACGCTCGGATTCCAACCCGGTCTCCCCGTACGGAAGGCGCGGTCTGCACCACTGAGCTAAGATTTTGCTCTCAAATACTTTCCTTTGCTAGTGATAGAAATATGCAAATAGATTTGAAAAATCCACAGCCAGGATTAAAGCCTGAGATCCTTCACGTGTTCTTATCCATTGAGCTACCGTTGCTTACTGCATTGATCGCCGTCTTTTGATCTATGTATAAAATTATATGATACTTTATGCAGATATGAATTAGTATATTTATATTTTATTTATGTATTAATATTTAAACTTTGTATGTAAGTATATAAATATTAATATTGCACTGCCCTACACCTCCATCAAGTGTCCTTTACCCAAAGGTTGCCTGGAAGAGATTGCTCATAGTAATAAGGCCGCCTTCGTTGTACATATCCTGTAATACCTAGTATTAAGTTTTCTTACTATACTTTGAGTGCAATATAAGTATATTCATCCATCATCCATCATTCATTCATTCATTCATTCATTCATTCATTCATTCATTCTTTCATTCATTCTTACATTCATTCTTTCATTCATTCTTTCATTCATTTAATTAGAATTGTCAATATTGAACGATCAGCATATTATTCAATGTTTTATGCAACGATACCCAAGGCCATTATACGGTTTATACAAACCTTGGGCCTCGGAGACGATTTGTAAGTGGGAGCGGAGGTCACAATAGATCAAATTTGGTCGCAGTGACCACTCGGCAACGAACGCTCCCCAGAACATCGAATAAAAAAAAAGTTATGCAATTTATCGACATAAGCTATGCCATCGATTAATGGTTTAGTACCAATCCTTAACTCCGTATAATTTAGTTTCATTAGAAGGACACATGTCTCTTGACCTTTATTTCAATGAACATCAGGTTTAACTTTTAACCATGTTTTATTCCATAGATTTTAATAGTTTTTGAACTAAATATACTTTTTCAGTGACACTATCTATTATAGTAAATAAATAAATAAATATTTCACAACATCACACACATTGATCTGACTCCGAGAGGGTAGCTCAAGCACCTGCTGTGTTACGGATATCAGAATCAACAGTGGGATTACAAATATATACATATAATACTTTTCTTTTGTAAATACATACTTATAATACATAGGAAACACCCAGACCAATACAAACAGACATGATCATGCACACAAATGTTTGTACTGTCCCTTGGATCACAGGCACACATTTTCAGAGTAGTTCAGTAAATAAGAACAGTAAACATGCTGCGATCATGGATCGAATCCGAGCGTGCACCTCTTTATTATTCAAACCTATGTGCGTGTTATCATGATTCAGTTGGTCTGGTTTCCCTGTCATAAGGGTTGCGAAGGTCAGACGGCAGTCGGTTCATTGTAATTACCAGACTTCCCAAATCCTGAATCATGGTCTAAACGTACCCCGACTTTCAAAGCGACAGCTTTGGATGCCACTAAGATGAGGAGAACTAATGAATGTCATATAAATCTAGCTACATATATGAACTATAATAAAATAATGATATCCTCAAACCGATTTCGGCTAAGCCGGCCAATCTCAACGATAAACCATAAACGCAGGATATATTATAGTGCTCAAGTGCACTCGCTATTCCCTTGCCCTCATATTTCGATGGGACACCAGTGTGATACGACGGGAGAGGCATCGGGAGCAGGACCAACGGCTTAACGTGTTTTCCGTGGCACGGGGGTACAAGACCACCAACCTCCGGACTCCGGGCTGACACTGAGAATTTCTTAACAGAAAAACTCAGGTACAAATTTTAACCCGACCAGGGGATCGAACCCAGGAGCCCAATTCTCGGGCTCGTGATATTTATCATCATAGGACATATATCACCAAAACATAGTTTTTTTGTATGGTTTTCAGGTGATATCCACCATGTTTTCAAAATAACACGAGCACGAGAATTGGGCTCCAGGACCCCAAGCGCAGCCGTCCCTTTAAAGTGCGACTCACTACCCACTGCACCAACGATTCAGTCAAAGTTTTGAACTATAGCAAGCAATCAGTCCCCATACAAATAAAGAGATGTGACCTAAAAAGCATCACTTATTACTATTGGACCATCCTTGTCCAACACAACGGCACAGTAGATAAATACGCTAAAGCAGTATCGACACTCCGCCATTTTCGACAGAAAGTTACCTACGGTATAGGGTTGTCCTCGTCTTATTTTAGTAAAATATTATTTTTACTTTTAAAATAGGAAGTTAAAATTTTTAATACAAAACCTGATGATATAATACAATATGATGGCCAAAGTTGCAAAAAGCTTGCTGTTGCTGTGGGTCCTACATCTGATCGCTCGAGCCAAGTCACAGTGAGGTCCCACATTCCCCCCCACCCCTGCTCCGACCCCCCATTATGTTGTTATTGTGATCGTAACTCGTAAATTACAATAGATACATCAATATCACCCCCTCCCCCCTCCTCCATATCACTTTAAAAAACCGAAAAACTTATATTGATAACATAATTTAGTTCCAGCGATGTACTCCAATGGGACCATCATCATCATCATCATTTCAGCCAATAGACGTCCACTGCTGGACATAGGCCTCCCCCAATGTTCTCCACACAGATCGGTCCTGTGTCTCCTGCATCGTCGATTCACCTTGTAGGAGGCCTGCCACGGCTGCGATTTTCCGTACGTGGCCTCCACTCGAGGACCTTTCCGCCCCAACGGCCGTCTGTTCTCCTCGCTATGTGCCCTGCCCATTGCCACTTGATGCATGCAATCCTTTGGGCTAAGTCTGTGACCTTAGTTCTCCTGCGGATCTCATCATTTCTGATACGATCACGCAGGGAGACTCCGAGCATAGCTCTCTCCATTGCTCTCTGGGTGACTATGAGCCTCATCGGCAGCCTTAATCGGCACTTGTAAGCGGCCACGTTTCGGTTCCGGATGTCATCACTGGCAACACACACGCATGGAAGACTTTCGTCTTGAGACACTGCGCTAGATCTGCCGAAAATATGCTGCGTAGCTTCCCGAACGCTGCCCAGCGAAGTTGGATTCGTCGATCAACCTCTTTCTGGAAGTTGAACTTGCCAAGCTGGACTTTTTGCCCGAGGTAGATGTACTTGTCTACAACTTCCGGTGTAGAGTGAACCTTTACAAAAGTGGGTACGACATGGGAATTCAACATAATTTTCGTCTTGTCCATTTTCATTTTCTTGTTGGGAGACTCTACTGAGGTCGTCGAGCATTGTGCCTAAGTCTTCCAAGGTCTCAGCCATGACTACAATATCATCAGCGAATCGAAGGTGCGTCATGTACTCGCCATTTATATTGATGCCAAGTCCATCCTGGTCCAGAAGTTTAAACACGTCCTCCAACAGAGTAGTAAACATTTTAGGCGATATAACGTCGCCCTGTCTCATACCTCGTTGGAGAGGTATGGGTTTTGATTCCTGGTCATGAAGACGGACTGACATTATGGCGTTTTCGTACAATGACTGCAACACTTGTTTGTATCGGTATTCTATTCGGCACCTTTGGAGAGACTGTAGCACGGCCCAGGTCTCGACAGAGTCGAAGGCCTTCTCATAGTCCACAATCGCTAAGCATAATGGCAGATTATACTCTTCTGTCTTCTGTATTACCTGCCGCAGCGTATGTATGTGGTATATGGTGCTAAAGCCTTTTCGGATTCCGGTTTGTTCGGGAGGCTGGAAGTCTTCGAACCTGCGTATGAGACGATTCGTCATAACTCTCGAAACAGCTTATATATGTATGTAATGGGACCTTAGAATCCGTGTAAAGAGTAAGTCTGTGTGAGTGCGTCATTTTGAGCGTTGTTCGTAGTGGCCATACTGCTTTAGCGTATATATCTACTGTGACAACGGCATTGAGTGAACTACAAAGGATTCCAGAGTACGAGCTTCAAATGGGAGAGAATTAATGGGCAGTCGAATAAAAGGATAGATTGAAAGATCGAAGGGCACTGCAACTAATGACAAATACTTACAAGGGCTAGGGATTCACGGGGGTGATGACCCGTCATTGACCTCTGGAATTGACACTTTATCTCTGACTAGTAAACGAAGCCCCCCAATTCACCCTACCCCCTGATTGGAAAGTTGGATTCTTGAATACTCAGAAACTCGATTAGTTAGAGTAGACTTCTTCGGAAATTTAATAAAGATATCTTGAACTTTGCTGTCAAATAACGTATTATTGTGATTAAGTAGAAATTTAGAACTTGATATTAGAGCTTAGGCAAGGTCCAAAAATAATTTCTATATAACAGACTAGTGAACCGCCCTCACTTCGTTTCGGGACATTAGTTCCACTTTATACTAATAGATGGCGCTAGGTGTCGATTACATCGCGCAAGCATTTAGTGTTTTCGGATTACCTATAAGCATTGCGCAAGCGCTGTCTGTAGGAGTTACCTCTTTATAAATAGTATAGAGTTCTCAAAGAATAAAGTAAATATCGTACTCGTATAGTTTGAGAAAATATCCGGCCGACCCGTTTGGAACAGTGGTGGTGGTGAACGCTGCCTTTGGTCCAAGGGTTGCGGGTTCGATCCCCGCACAGTATTGTGTTGGTCTGGGTGTTTCCTGTGTATTATAAGTATGTATTTACAAAAAAAAAGTATTATATGTATATATTTGTAATCCCACTGTTGATTCTGATATCCCTAATGCAGGTACTTGAGCTACCTACCTCGAAGTCAGATCAATTCAATTCAATTCAATTCAAATAATTCTTTATTTGCATAGGCTTGTACACAGCACTTACAAATCGTCATACATTTGAATGACTTAAAACTATTTATAAGTACTTATGTATAATTTACATGTTAATACATATATATGTTGATACATAAAATATACTAAAGAAATAAATAAACATAATGCGATTCTACCACCGGCTCGGAAAGTTGTTTCTGGTCGAGAAGATCCGGCAAGAAACTCGCCAGTTACTCTTTTTAATCGCCAACTTTTTTACAATGGTTTATTATCCTCATACCAAGTCATACAGTCTAATGCAACACAAAATAGAATGAAGCAAATTAAAAGCTAAATATGAGGTAAACCGAAGCGGACCAGTCCCCAAAGGTGGCACCTGTTCACAAGTATGACGTATGTGTCAGCCATCATTTCACTCAACCATATTAGAGGGAATGTAATGACCCGCCACATAACGCCACCACCTCAGAGACATTTGAGTGAGCATGACTACTTAGGTTCCCCTCATAGGTCACAGAGTACTTAATCCAATACTAATAAACTGCAGGACGAGGTGTACAATAGTAGGTGGTTAGCATCTTGTCAATTGTTTGATTAATCAATACTAATCAATTTGTATACATTAATAAATGCTGCTAAGCCTAATTTATTAAAAATGATTAATTATATAATAATAATGATTCCAGTAAATATTTATACAATTACTACATGTGTGCAGGCACGGAGGTCATCATGTCCATGAATCCTTATCATTTAAGTAATCTACAATTGTATAGTATACTTTACTCATTAAACAGGTTTTCACGTGGGATTTAAATTTATGCGTTGGTAACTCAATAACATTTTGTGGCAACTTATTGTACATTTTAATACTTTGACCAACAAATGAACTATGTATGTGATGTTGGGAAATATTTATTTATGTATTTTTATTTAAACAATTAATGTACACGGGACAAAACGCGGTTACTATTATATGTAAGTACATACTCGTAGTAGCATATACTCACAGCTTGACGTTTCGACCGCGTTACAACGGTCGTGGTCACAAGCGGACTGGAGGTGCACGGCGTCGTCTGCTACGCCCGGTTTGTGAATCTTCGGATACCCTCTCATTTTTGTTATTTACACTGCCACTAAATAAAATGTCCCGTGCCGCAGCCGTGTGGTCCCCGGCAGAGTAGAATAGGCCACCCTCACTCTTACCGATGTGTCGTAAAAGGCGGCTAAGGTAAGGCTGCTGGCATGATCATCAGCACCCAGAGAAGGAAAACTCTGCATTTATATCAAAACCCTCGCCAACCCGTCTGCCAAGCGTGGTGAGTATAGCAATTACCGCTCATGTGATTGAGGGAGGCCCGTACCCCAGCAGTGGGGACTTAAATGGGCTGACGATGACGATGAAATAAAATGTCAGTGAGGTCACCCCGACACACTACACTCACAGTAACCGGATTGGAAGGAATTTTAAAGCGGCAAATTGCGAGGTTTACATTTGTCAATCACTGGATTCCACGCCGATGATAATTTAAACCCGTCCTCCCGATTGAAATTCTAATACTTCTTTATCTCAATCACTTCACGTACTACTCTCGTGTGGTAATGACGATCAGTGGAGAGGATTTTAGGGGCGTGGTACTCACTGACATTTTATTTAGAGGCAGTGCAAATAACAAATAGAAAGAAAGAAAGAAAGAAAGAAAATAATTATTATTATAAACATCACAACACAGAACATATAGCAATTGTAAACAGAACACAATTTGGCACAAACAGAAAACAAAACATAAAACAATTAAAAATACATTAAAATAAAACAAAAGGAAAAAAAAAACAAATCTATATTCAATCATGTCCAGACAGTGCCAAATGAATATTATGATGTGTTATGAGGTCTAGTATAAATGGCCCTCACTCAGCTTATGTCACAGCCCAGACAAAGGCCATGACGCTGGTTTTCAGCGAGACCAGCTGAATGAGTGCCACGGACGCTTGTCCAGTGTATTTTGTGTACCTAACGTATATGTGTAATGTGGGTAAATATACTAAGAAGAAAATATCAAATAATAATGAGATACATACTATTAAATTATTATAATGAATAAATAGGAGTGTGGGTATCTACAATATGCATGCAACGCGAAAGTTGTATTATTATTTATTCTACACGGAGCGACGTTTTCCCTCACCGACAAGAAGTAATGCATAGATAGATAGATAGATAGATATTCTTTATTGCACAAAAATAAAATACAAGCATGATACAACAGCAATAGACAGTACAATAAGGCGGTCTTATCGCTTGTAGCGATTTCTTCCAGACAACCTTTGGGTAGAGGAAAGAAATATCGTATTCGTAATAATAAGGGAAGGCAGTGCAAAGTAGTTTAACAAATGAAATTGAGAATGGCAGAAATATACATTATTTTATATATTAATTTTATTACATTACATAAATAATAATAAACAATACATACATACCCAATAATAATATATACATAGATAATTTCTAACAAAAATTCAATAAAAATATTTCTTATAGATAGGTATAAATGACCAGAGAGCAGACCACATAAAAAAGGAAGAAGAGACAAGACATAGTGTGAAGTAATAATTGATAGATTAGTAAAATGCAGACTATCCGTTCGGTAATTTACGGCGAAGCGATTGCCGTCTGACCTTCGCAAGTCTCAACCCTTTAACAGGGGAACTAGACCAATTAAATCATGGTTACACGTTTCAGAAACTTTCAAACACTTGCAGGTTTCCTCGCGTTGTTTTCCTTCACTGCCGAGCTAGTGGTAGATATACGCACATAGCTTTAAAAATTTAGAGTTGCATGCTCGGATTCGAAACTATGACCTTCCGTATGGAAGGCTTATTCTAATCCATTAAGCTTATTTTAACTATTAGAGGCCATTTACATGAAGCCTGTCGACCCTATGGGATCCTTTGCACTCCTATTCATGAGTCACGACGTCTTTCTCATTGAAATGCCAGTAGTCTTCTGGTTTCGAATAAGCGTTATCTAGAAGACACATTCTGGTCATTGAGTCGAAATCACATAAAAGTTGTTCTAAATCCATTGCGCTACTATCGGTCGTTTCTCTTTTTTTATGAGATAGGTGGCAGACGAGCAGACGGATCGGTAAGCGATTGCCGCCGCCCATGGACACCCGCGACACCAGTGGAGTAAGAAGTGCGCTGCTAACCTTTAGTCAAAGTATTTATTTGCATAAAGAAGGTATACAAAAGATGTTATTATAAATTTTGTGCACTATTCAGTTAGTTAAATTAACATGCAAATTGAACCATTGGCGTAGTTTCTTAGTCATAACATTTAAACCCCCTTTCCTCTGGATTGGGCTTCCGATACCCCCACGCGGCAAAACACAGCACAGTACTGCTTCACGCCGGTTTTCTATGAGGCCGTGGTATCACTTCGATCGAGCCGGCCCATTCATGCCGAAGCGTGGCTCTCCCACGGTCAAAATGTCTTTCTATCTTTATACTAAGAAAATACCATAAGACGCAGATGAGTCATAAATGTAGGAGTAAAATGTTGACGAACGCAGCCTAATGAAATATTGTTTATTAATTATTGAGTGAACGCAGCGAATGATTAAAAACGAACTGAAGATGAATGAAGGAGATGATAGAATGAATGAGTTGAAAGTAAGAGTGAGCGAGAGAGGTGAGGTGTGTGTAACTGTAGGTGTGAAAGAGGTAGAAAGAGACGCCGATCTTCATATTTCTAGCAGGCACTTGTTTCTCTCTTCTGTAATGGCGCTTAGACGATAAGTTTGGTTTTTTCTTTTTTGGGAATAAAATATTTATTCATGCAATTCGGCCTTGTCATTCCATGTCCCACATAAATGCCTTCACTCGCTGAATCTCCGCCTGTAACAAAACGGTGTTTAAATGAATCTCTCGCGAGCGTCTAATTACAGGGAGTGTGGCTCGAACGACAGGCGCAATAAAATCTACTGTGTTACTGTTCTGTAATGGCAAAGAGTAAAACTCTAGATGAGTTTCGAGACTTAAAACTTTCGCAATGAAGTCACGAATTTTTATTTCCTATTCCCTGTTATCTTAACAGTTGGACTACTGGGAATTTCCTTCCCAATAGACTTATTACTAAGACCATTCGTACAGCTATTGCGTATTATATAAAAAAAACAAATGAAAACCTAAACAAGTGACAAGCGAAACAAGAGAAAGATATGGAAACAAAAGAAATACGACCATTTTCTTTTGTAGAAATATAAAGAATATATTGGGTTAAAAAAGTAACCAATGGATAATGGTGTCCTACTTTTCGTTTATGATTCATGTCTAGGTTATGTTTCCAATTAAGTTTTCTTGTTTTTTATTGTGCCAAATAAAGTTTTCATTCATTCCTTCAATGGTAAAATGTCGCTAAAATTTGTTTTTTAGCAATAGTAGCTAACTATTAACTAACTAGTATTTAACCAATGGTTATATTACAAGGAATCACGTCACTTTGTCTATTGGTTAGACAGTTAACTAAAGTTAATTTAACTAAAAGGTAACTGCTGATCGAAAACTTGTCCCTTAATGACACCAAGTGTCATTGCTTTCGGAGCGAATTTATCCGGCAGAGAATTAAAGTCACAAACATTGCATATATAACCCTCCTCTCTTCTATCTAATGTCCTTTACCTGAAGGTTGTCTGCTAGAGATCGCTCCCAGCGATAAGACCGCCTAAATTGTACATTGTATCTCTGTATACCTAGATTTTAAGTTTTGTATGTTGTGCAATAAAGAGTATCTATCTATAGCATCTGTAGGTATCTAGAGTCCATAGAACTGATGGATGTAGGCAAAATAAAACCATCTTATTTTCATCTGTGTCTATTGATTCTTTGAAGCGCTGTCCCGCATTCGTGTACGTGCAAAATCCCGAAACCGATAAGGATCTGGAGCATGTTCTTACAAATTGCAAAGATTTAATTGGCTGCTTGCTTAACAATTTTCACCCCAAACTTTTACCTTCTCTATTCTAAAGATCTTACTCATTCGAATACTCTAAATGCAAAGTGCTCTTATTGGATAGTCAAAACTAGCAAAAATATTTAAGTAAAGAACAAAACTTATATTTGAAAACGTAGTACCTCATCGAAGAAGATAAAATAATTTCGTCTTCAAACTTATTTAATGCCGAAACCTCCCAATACGCTAAATATGATAGGTACCATAAATAAACTCCTGTTAACAAACCAACAGTATAAAATAAACGAAAAAAAGATGTTTACTTATACAAAAAAAAAACGCCTTCAAAAACCACGATTAGGCGCCGTCTTCGGTAACACCTTTTCTCAAGTGTTAAATTCACTAAAATGACCGACTTTCGCATCATGAAGTACTTGCTAACAATTAATAGAGTATTTCATGTGCTAGTTGTCAAGTTGTCGCTGTGTCTTAAGACAAAAGTCTTAAATGCGTGTGTGTTGCCAGTGATGGCATACGGAAACGAAACGTGGCCGCTTACAATGTGCCGATTAAGGAGGCTCAAAGTCACCCAGAGAGCAATGGAGAGGGCTATGCTTGGAGTCTCTTTGCGTGATCGTATCAGAAATGATGAGATCCGCATGAGAACTAAGGTCACAGACATAGACCAAAGGATAGCATGTCTCAAGTGGCAATGGGCAGGGCACATAGCGAGGAGAACCGACGGCCGTTGGGGCGGAAAGGTCCTCGAGTGGAAGCCACGTACAGGAAGTCGCAGCCGTGGCAGGCCCCCCACAAGGTGGACCGCCGATCTGGTGAAGATCGCGGGAATCCATTGGATGCGGGCGGCACAGGACCGATCCGTGTGGAGAACATTGGGAGAGGCCTATGTCCAGCAGTGGACGTCTATTAGCTGAAACGATGATGTGCTAGTTGTAGTTTCATTCAATTTATAGTTAGATTTTGTCCTTATAGTCTTATTGTTCCCATTCAGTTCGGTTCCACAAACAACCTTAGATCTTTGTAGTGAATCTATACTTTTCTATACTTATTATATACTTATTACTTATTACTTATTTAATATAATAAAGCTGAAGAGTTTGTTTGTTTGTTTGTTTGAACGCGCTAATCTCCGAAACTACTGGTGCGATTTGAATAATTCTTTTTTTGTTGGATAGTCCATTTATCGAGGAAGGCTATAGGCTAAATAACATTACGATATGACCAATACGAGCAAAGACAGAGCGGTAAATGTGTAAAAAACGGGGAAAATTATTCATTTTTGAAGGCTTTCTTTGCGTGCGCTGCGAAAACGGTTCAAGATACACAAAAAATATGTATGAAAGAATTATTCCTCTATACATGATCTAAAAAAAAGTCCGCGACGGCATATGTCTATCTTTCAAGGTTTAGTCACAATGACCGTTTTTATGGTACCAAATTTGGTCGAAATAATTTGTTTAAGTTGTATCAACATAATAATATTAATCTTTATTCAAATATAAATATAAATATGTTGTTGGTTAAGAGTACTTCATTGTGAATAAAATTGTCTTTGACATAGCTTAATTTCAACAAAAAACTTTAAAGATTACAATGATAAATAACTCCGAAACAAAACCAACTCGCTCTCTGCGCTCACTGCGCTGGCCGGCGCGGCGGGAGAGAGGCGGTGCTTGCGGGCAAGCCGGGAGGGGGGTGCATCTCTACGAGATACCATGCCGCGCGGCTCACTCGCGCGGTCGGCTCCCTACTGAACGGTTGAATACAGCGCTAATTTGTTTATGCGATATAATTATCATCGTAATATTACTTTTTAAACACAGTTTCATTTTGAGGTTGTTTTCTATATAGTAGGTACTTTATTTGTTTTAGGATAGTATTTAGTGACACAATAATAACACTTTTTTGTTTTCATGTAGATTATTAATTAATAAGTATGTGTTTTTAAAAAGTATAGTATCGTTTGTTTTAATAATAGTATTCAGTTTCTAATATTTTTTTGTGGTACATAATACCTGTAGGTACCTAAATAGGTATCGCCTACTTAATTATTCTTATTAGATTAGGGTTTAGTTTAACGTATTTAGTTTCTATTTTTTTTTCGCTTTAGGTAAAACCTGTAGGTTTAAATAAAATTAATATTCGTTATAATTTAAAAATCAAGGGTACATACATATTATTATTCATAATTCAACACATTTGGTCAGAGTATCAGTACATATCAGTAGAATAATCATTTTATATTACAATAAATTTCAATTTATATACATAGTTATTTTAATATTAGAATTTAATGTCAGTTTGATATTCCCTCACACTATAGAAGCATTTGTCAAGAAGCCACTCATCAATTCTTATCTTAAACAATTTTAATGGCAGGTCTTAAATATTATTAGGCAGTTTGTTGAACGTTTGTGAGTGAATACATGGCAGATTTCATTCTTTATTCGAAATATTTGCGTGTTTTTTTTTATTTCAAACGTCAAAACTGCTCTACCACACCGTTTTAGCTAACATAGGTTTACCAAACGATAGTGAATAAAACCTCAGTCCTTTACAAATATTATTATTCTTTTCATATGAAGAAAATCTGGATGAATTTTAAACATAGAACAATTTTCCCTACCAATAAAAAATACTAATGTTTTTTTAAATTTAGATACATAATCTCATCTAAGCGTGTGATTCCTAGTTTCGTACAAAGCTTTCGCTCTGGAGCCCGCGGGACGCTTGGACCATGATTCTTGTTGTAGGGAGTCTGGTAATTACAATGAAGCGACTGCCGTATTACCTTCGCAACCCTTTTAAGGTGACGGGTAGGGCACACTAGCGACGCCTATCGATTTTAATTTTTAGGCTACTATACCGGATCTATTTTAAACAATTTCGGGATTACAACCCCTCGGCAAACACTTATACTAATATATTAAATAACCATGCACAAATGTTGGGTGTGTTTTTGTACGCGAAT
>CM032481.1:11100899-11123218 GCA_019059595.1 Marasmia exigua | reverse complement strand
TAATTTTTCATAATAAACGATAATATTTGGAATGATTATTATGACGTCAGCCAACCGTGGCACGTGGTCGGTTGTTTGTTCACTGGTATAAAAGGCGGAGCGCTGTGGAACACAGTCAGTTGCCTTTTGGCAAGCGAACAGTGAACATCGGTCGAACCAGGTATGAGGCTTGTGAATTATTGTATTGCTATGCTTACATTTGTAGATATTGTATACTTTATTATTATCTAAATTATTGGTTATAATGATTTTGGTAATTCCCATGTAATACTTAGTTGTCGTAATACCTATGTAATACATAGGTCAAAGATGACGTACTTATTATGTAATTGAGTAACCATGTGTTATATATAAATCAATCAACATATACCTTAATACATATATAATTTTGCTTTTATATTGCTTAAATAGCTAGTATATATTATACATAATAAATATCTTTGATACTATATCTTTATTTTATTCACAAAATATCCTTAAAACTCTTATAAAATCAATGAATTATAGGATTATTTTATTAAAATCTATCATCAGAAGTGGGATATGAATCTATTTACTAATATTTCCTTCTCTAAGTTTCAGTATGGATCCTGCTCTCCTGACTGACCTCTTGAAAGCCATTCGCGATGCTGTATCGTTGAATCGACGTCCTGACGAAGATGTGGCGCTCCCAGTATTCGACCCGACATGTGCGTTCCCATTGAGGGTCCACATTGGAATTTTGAGCTTTTGAATGTGTCAGGCTATAGTAAAAGTTCTCAAACGATTGTAAATTCAACCTCTAATTTGTAAAAGTCGGCACTCAAAAGTTTCATTCGGTTAAATGTGGACCCTCAGTCGTGACTGACAGGTACCCATATCTTATAATCTATTTAAAATTTACAACTTCTGTAAATAACTTCTCTTAGTAAAAGATTTGTAAACTAATTTTATAAAATGTCACCCGCCCCCCTGTTCACTCTACAATAGAAAGTAGCAATCAGAAGGTGGTCCCTCAATTGATCGCGATGAGTTCACATTAAGTGAGAACCACAAAAAAATTTAAAATATGGGTGTGACTGAGAGTTAGTAAAAGTACTTGAACCATTGTAAATTCAAACTTAAGTTTGTACAAAAAACCATTCAAAAGTTTCAATCGATTTAAGGTGGTCCCTCAATTGAAACGTCTGTCATAAAAATCAATCAATTTACGTAACATTTGGTAGTTAAATAGACAATTGCTATAGTCTATTCTTTAGTAAAATTGTTTAACTAACTATTGCTTTACCGAATAGTATTAAAAAATGTACCTTTTACTTCAAATAATAATCTAACTCCTGGGAAGAAATAGTACGGTCGAGGTGACCACACTTACGCTTTAAATTTGTCGAAAGTCCTCGAAACGAACAAATTTTTATACACACGCTAAGCTACTGTCTTATTAGTAGTGATTATGTTTGAATTAAAAAGGTTATGGTTAAATTGTGAGCGCTTTTTTTTATATTTTGTTAATTTATTATAATTACGCATTATGTGTTATTATCGTGATTTGATCAGGCAAGAGATGTCAAACAAAAATAAATAAATAATAATGTCAATAAACAGCAATTATTTTTATTTACAAAATCCTAATGTGTGGTCACCTCGACCGTAGTATTTCATCACAGGAGTTAGATTTTTATTTGAAATAAAACGGTACATTTTTTTAAAACTGTTCGGTAAAGTAATAGTTAGTAAAAAAAATTACTAAATGATAGTCTACAGCATTCGTCTATTCAGCTTCTACCAGCAACGTAAATTGATTTATTTTTATTATAGTCTACTCAATTGAGGGACCACCTCTAATCGATTAAAACTTTGAATGATTTCTTTTACAAACTAAAGATTGAATTTACAATGGTTTAAGTACTTTTACTAACTCTTAGTCACACCCGTATTTTAAATATTATTGTGCTTCTCACTTAATCTGAACTTATCGCGATCGATTGAGGGACCACTTTCTGATTGCTTCTTTTTATCATTGAGTGAATAGGGGGGGTGACATTTTATAAAATGAGTTTTACAAATCTTTAACTAAGAATAGTAATTTACAGGAGTAGTAAATTTTAACTAGATTATAAGATATGGGTACCTGTCAGTCACGACTGAGGGTCCACATTTAACCGAATGAAACTTTTGAGTGCCGACTTTTACAAATTAGAGGTTGAATTTACAATCGTTTGAGAACTTTTACTATAGCCTGACACATTCAAAAGCTCAAAATTCCAATGTGGACCCTCAATGGGAACGCACATGACCCGACCACCAGCGACTGCGGTGCGGACGGGTGGTGCAAAAATATAGAAGAGCTGGCAAAGGAGTTTGGCTGGAGTAGCTTAGCGACCGTCGCAAAAGCCGGTAAGGCCCTTAAGGGCTCTGCATTAGTTTGGTTCGAATCATGGCAACGAAATAAATCTAGCTGAAAAGCTTTCCACTGCTGTATCATACACGTCTGATTTAGCAGATTCCTACTGTGAATATGCTCGGGAAAAAGTCCGATTGTATCGCAACACAAAAATATCCTTTACAGAAGGACAATTAATAGATTTAGTCTGCGGTAGTATCACCGACGTGAATGTTAGAATGGCATCATTTAATAGTAATGTCAAAACAACCTCTGAACTGATATCTTTGTTTTCTAGTTATGTCAAACCAAAAAAACGAGCCTCAGAGCAAAGCTATCTAAATGGTTTAGGTCCCAGTAGCTCTAAACGACCAAAACTTAATACTCATACTCCCGAATCTGACTCTAAAGACAAAAAATGTTACTCGTGTGGTAAATTGGGCCATCAACGTTCACAGTGCCATAAGAATTCCGAAACAAAAAGGGCTAGTAACACGGAGAGTAAGATTAGTGATTCAAACGTGTGTAGTTTTTGCAAGAAAGTTGGCCACTCTGAGTCAGTGTGCTGGCATAAAGCTCGTTCTAATTTAGAAAAACCGTCAGCTAACACGGAGGCTAATTTTTTAGGGCAGCGAAATTAAAATTGACTAAAGTATCCATTCAAAATATTGCTATAGAGGCACTTATAGATACTGGAGCAAATTGTTCTATTATTAAAGAATCCCTAGCGAAACGCTTAAAATGCAATATTGAGCCGTACTCTTTAAGTCTAAATGGTATTGGGTGTGGCAGTTTAGATGTGTTTGGCAAGGTAACTGTCCCTGTTAGATTTGAAGACGTATATATAGAACTTGATATACTCGTAGTCAAAGATAATCAATTTAACTACGATCTTTTGATAGGACAAAATGCTGTAGAATATCAAGATATAGAGATAATAACAGACAATGATGGAAGTAGAATTAGGCGGAAGGTTCCTGACATGTCGAGTTTATGTGTAAATAACGTCAAAACACACAATACCTTTACTTCTAAATTAGGCGAATTGTTATCCAAAATAGACCATTTAGACATAGATTTGCAAACTCAGATTTTAGAAATTTTTAAAAAGCATGAAACAGTTTTACATAATTCTGGGTCTGTCAATACAGGTGAATTAAAATTAAGATTAAAAAATAACGGATCTGTCCACTATAGACCTTATCGTTTGGCACCATCTGAGAGAGAAACGGTAAAGGGAATAATAAATGAATTGCTAGAGAATAGTATTATCCGTGAAAGCGACTCACCTTTTGCAAGCCCTGTCATTTTGGTAAAAAAAAAAGACGGAAGTGACAGGCTTTGTGTTGACTATAGATCTCTAAATAAAATTATTGAAAAAGATACTTATCCTCTCCCTCTTATTGAGGACCAGCTTGATAAATTAGGAAATGCCAAATATTTCATTTCTATCGATATGAAAAATGGGTTTTACCAAATTCCCGTGTCTGAAGACTCCATTAAATACACAGCCTTTTCTACCCCAGATGGTCATTATGAGTTTCTTAAAATGCCTTTTGGAATTTGTAATGGACCATCAGTATTCCAGCGTGCTATTACAAAAGCCGTAAAGCATTTGGATTTCTTGCTTGTTTATATTGATGGTATACTCATTCCGTTCTCCACTATAGAGCAAGGTCTTGAATATTTAGATAAAACTATTTCGGCTCTTAATGTTTCAGGGTTTAAAGTCAATCTAAAAAAATGTAAATTTTTCGTGGAAAGTATTGAGTATTTAGGTCGTCAAATATCATGCGAAGGAATAAGGCCTAGTGAAACAAAAGTTACTGCATTGCTTAATTCACCAAAACCTCAAACTATTAAACAAGTGCGCCAGTTTATGGTCCTTGCATCATATTTTAGAAAGTTTATTCCCAACTTTTCTTTACGAACCGCTTCCATAAGTAAATTGACAAGAAAGAACCAGACATGGGAATGGGGACTGGAACAGGATGAGGCAAGAAAATACGTTATTGATCACTTGGTATCTAAACCATTATTATCAGTTTTTGATCCCAATTTAGAAACCGAGTTACACACGGATGCTAGTGCAAAAGGTTACGGGGCAGTGTTAATCCAGAAGCTTAACAATCAAACTAAAGTGGTCGCTTATTTTAGTAAGAAAACTTCAACAACTGAATCAAAATATAGTTCTTACGATTTAGAGACGCTGGCCATTTTAAGTGCATTAAAACAATTTCGAGCTTACCTTCTGGGTATTAAATTCAAAATTATAACCGATTGCAATGCCATAAAGTCTACAATGAATAAAAAAGATTTATCCCCACGAATAGCTCGCTGGTGGACGTATATGCAAGACTTCGATTTTGAAATAATTTACAAAAAGGGCACTTATATCAGCCATGTGGATTTTCTCAGTCGCAATCCTGTCGAAACTCCTCCTACGTCTGGAACTGTAAATTTGATTAATGATGGTAATTCTTGGTTAGAAACAGCCCAGCAACATGATCCCGCAATACAAATTTTAATTGATAGGGTTCAGAGTGGAGAATTAGATACAAACCAATATTTAGTCCATAATAACCTATTATATTATAAAGCTGAACCCAACGGAGAACCTAAGTTATACATACCTAAGGGTACTCAAATTGATATTTTACGTTTGTTCCATGACGAAAATTGCCATGTAGGATTTGACAAAACTATTAATAAAATTCGCGAACATTTTTGGTTTCCCGGCATGGCAGCTTTTATACGAAAATATCTGTCACATTGTTTAACTTGCATAAACAAAAAGGCCATCATGGTCCTAAACAAGGACTACTTCATCCCATAGAAAAGACTGCTATCCCTTTCCATACCATTCATTTAGACTGTACGGGACCCTTCACGCAATCAAATGAAGGTTATAGACATATTTTGCTCTTGGTTGACGGGTTTGCTAAATTTTGTCTACTTAAACCATTAAGAACACTTGGTGCCAATGAGTTAATACCAATACTCCGCGATACTATTACTATATTTGGATCACCTTCTCGAGTTATTACCGATCGAGGCACTAATTTTAGTAGTAACCAAATTAGAAACCTTTTTGAAGAATTGCATATCCAACATCACATGATTGCCACTGGTACACCTAGGAGTAATGGTCAGGTAGAACGCTACGTTTTTACTGTTTGTGATATGCTTAATACCATGTGTAATGTCAATGAACTGTCAGATTGGCCGAACGTCTTATGGAAGGTTCAGCAATCTATTAATACAACTGTTCAAAAATCGACTGGGTTTTCACCTTTACGATTGCTGATTGGTGTTGAGGCAAATATACCAATTATACAATCACGCCTAAATGATGTAGTTGACGATTCTTTAGAGATTCCAATTAATGTTAACTCAGATAGAGAATTGGCCCGGCAAGGACTCTTACAAATTGCCGAATAATTTAAAAAACGTTTTGATTCTACAAGACGTAATAATCTGACATTACAAATAGGTGAATTGGTGTACGTGTCTCAAGATCATAGACGAAATGATAAATTATATCCAAAATTCAAAGGACCTTACGAAATAGTTTCCTTGCTTCCAAACGATCGTTTTGCTCTGAAGGGACTTGGTAATCTACGGAATATCACTGTTGCTAAAGAAAAATTGAGATACTGGCCTGGAGATATGATAGACGAAAATACTCCTGTATTTTTGTCCGGTGGTCCTAGTTGATTATTATTAATTTCTTTAAATTGTTCTTTAATATATTAAGATTAGAGTTAAGAGAAGTGATTATTTGAAACGGTAAACAAGCCGCTGGTCGACTGTTTGCTTGGTACTGATCTATCGCACCGGCAGCGGGTGGTGGGATCAGTACGTCTAGGTAAACAGTATAAGATTTTAAAACCGCTGGACGACCGTTTACTTGGTACTAGTCTGGCCCACTAGCAGCGGGTGGATGGGACTGGTGCGTCTAGGTAATCGGATACCTCCGCTGGTCGCTCGATTGTTTGGTGCAAGCTTACCTCATAAGCAGCGGATGAGAAGTTTGACACGTCTAGGCAATCGAGAGGTATGATTAAATGAGATAATGAATATACGATTCAAATAATCACCAACAACTATGTTTGTTATTAGATAGAATAAGTGCTTTGAGAACAAATCACATGTCAGTATGGCCGTAATAGATATTTAGGATTATTTCGTACATATATAATTAAATATAATATAAAACATTATTTTTGTGTTCCCTAGAATATATTTTGCCAGATATTTACAATAATTTTCATAATAAACGATAATATTTGGAATGATATTATGACGTCAGCCAACCGTAGCACGTGGTCGGTTGTTTGTTCACTGGTATAAAAGGCGGAGCGCTGTGGAACACAGTCAGTTGCCTTTTGGCAAGCGAACAGTGAACATCGGTCGAACCAGGTATGAGGCTTGTGAATTATTGTATTGCTATGCTTATATTTGTAGATATTGTATACTTTATTATTATCTAAATTATTGGTTATAATGATTTTGGTAATTCCCATGTAATACTTAGTTGTCGTAATACCTATGTAATACATAGGTCAAAGATGACGTACTTATTATGTAATTGAGTAACCATGTGTTATATATAAATCAATCAACATATACCTTAATACATATATAATTTTGCTTTTATATTGCTTAAATAGCTAGTATATATTATACATAATAAATATCTTTGATACTATATCTTTATTTTATTCACAAAATATCCTTAAAACTCTTATAAAATCAATGAATTATAGGATTATTTTATTAAAATCTATCACACGCTATGTTAAAAATCTATTTCTTTACTTTATTTATTCACTAACACGTCACTAATTTTTAATTTACGAGTATTTCTAATATAGGCAAGATTTTTAAAATCTGAAACAGTATGAACTCGTCTTATATTTTTTAATCACAATTCATTTTTTTTTTACCGTTAGTTAAGGTTGCTTGTTTGGTCCACTAGCTCTGCCATTAAATTTTTGTTAATTGTGAAAGATTTAAAATATTTTAAGAAAATATTAGGGCTTTATTCATAAACGTTCCATTAACCTTTGTATCGTCAAAACTGCGTTACCATCAAAACTGCTTTATAGCACCGTTTTAGCAACGGTGCTATGGAGCAGTTTTGACGCTTGAAACAAAAAAAAATCATAGAATGTTTTCGAAATAATACTATATAGCACCGTTTTAGCTAACAAAGGATTTACAAACATTTATGAATAAGACCCCTAGTGAATAAACAGCCTCAAAATTGTTAAAATAGAAACAAAGGCAACCCTATCAATGGATTTAAGGCATCGCGTAAAGAGCTATCAGGCCGTAAACCTCAAATTACAAGGATAGCGTAAAAATGTATCGAACCGTCCCATAATTACCCCCATTAGGTAGGTAGTCGCTCCACTGCGCGTTGATCAAAGGGACTGTTCCGAAAGTATTTTTCTTTCCTGTCAGAGTCCATTAGTTATACATACTTAGTTTTTCCGGGAACGTTGTTAATGGATGTCGCGTAAATTGAACATCAATATTTTGTCATCTGATGTTCGATCAACACTATAGAACTATAATTAAGGTGACGGGTAGGGCACACTAGCGACGCCAATCGATTTAAATTTTTAGCTACTAAACCGGATCTATTTTAAACAACTTAGGGGCTACTTTTGGCTATTTTCAGCTACTAAACCGGATCTATTTTAAACAACAACCTCTCGGCAAACATTTATACTAATTATTAAATAACCATGCAAAAATGTTGGGTCCAACGCGTACGTGAACCAATTTTTCGCGTACAATAACGGACCCAATATTTTGTGCATGTTTATTTCATAAATAGTATAAGTGTTTGCCGAGAGGTTGTAACCCCGAAATTGTTTAAAATAGATCCGGTTTAGTAGGTAAAATTTAAAATTGATTGGCGTCGCTAGTGTGCCCTACCCGTCATCTTAACGCTTCCTTTACAAGAGCAGTAAGTATGGCCCGCTTCAAATAAAAATAAAACTATATTTAGTTAAAATTTTGTGTATTTCTTTTTGTTCAAAATCAGATCAAAATCAAAAAAGTCTTTATTCAATTTAAGTCCATACAGATCATTTATGAATGTCAATTATGTAATCTACCGCTAATTCGGAATGTCAATTTCTACCGAGAAGAATCAGCAAGAAACTCAGGAGTTACTCTTTTCAAAGAATATGGTAATTACAATATTCATTCTTATACTAATTACGATTACAGTGACAGTATGATATACAATGCTTATAATAAATATCGTTTAGATAAATCGTCAAAGAAAAATTATGAAATGAATTATACATTAGAGGACAGGCGAAGAGATCAACATGTTTCATGTTATCTGATGATGTTATGTTAATATCTCAGAATTGGTCAGTCAACCTGACGTCAGAATTGATTCTATACGAGATAAGTACCTTATTATATCGCAAAGACATCGTTGGAATAAAAGGGTAAGGGATTAGTTGACAAACACAAGTGCAATGTGCACTTGTGTTTGCGCACACACTTGAGCGTGTATCCTGCGTACGTGGCCGATTATTGAAATTGACCGCTGTAACCATAATCAGTTGGAGCGTTATTTATTATAGTACTAAATTGCAGCAATAGGTACTAAATAATGCACTTGATCGTTGGGCCCAGCCATTCTAAAGATTTCAAATTTTGGCTCGACAGTTAGGCCTAATACTGTGAGTGAAAAAAATCATCACACACAGATAGGTGTAAGTACGGTCGGCTGCAAAGAAATGTATACACTTTAGTTCCTTGTCGTCCTACACAGATACGGACGGTATTATTGTGACAAGGTAGTAAAGTGTATGTATACATCTCTGTACACCTGACTATCTATATAAGTATTTTTTCATTCATATTCGTTTATAAACATCACCCCGGAGCCATTGTTTCCGGAAAAATGCTTTGTTGACTTCCCCTAGTCAGTATCAGCTTAAATACTGTTCCACTGCAGAGCAATGGCCTCCATCATAGAAATCAAGTTATCGCTACTATGATGGGATTAGCCTTCATCACCACCCTTGCCTAATCATGTGATCACAAACCCGAGTAATGTTCGAAAAATTCGAAACATACTCTTTACTCGACTCGGGAATCGAACGCAGGACCCCGAGATCACGGCCCGGTACTTAAACCACTAGACCAACAGGGCGTTACCCAAACAGTGACAGTGACCAACAGTGACTTCCCCTACCTTTTCATAAACAGAAATAGGTGTGCCTACACAATATTTATTCCTTTTATCCTTAAAATAAAAAACTACCTTTGCTGCCCATTCAATAGAAGCTGATAGATTCAGTATTTGCCGACTCCACGAGAAAAACCCAACTAAATGGCTATTTGTTACAAAGTAAATGGTGGAAGCAGTGTTGCCCGCTCAAAACTTTTTGAATAGAACTGATTGAAATAGTTGAATTGATTTTGAAAAAGTGCTATCATCATTTTAGCCAATAAACGTCCACTGCTGAGGATAGGCCTCCCCCACGATCTTCACACAGATCGGTCCTGTGCCGCCTGCATCCAAGTGATTCACGCGACCTTCACCAGATCGTCGGTCCACCTTGTGCGGGGCCTGCCACGGCTTCGACCTCCTATACGCGGCCTCCACTCGAAGACCTTTCTGCCCCATCGGACGTCTGAGGCATGTAATTCTTTGGAAAAGTGCTATATTAAACGCAAGATCCCGTGGCGTACGGTAGCGTGTTTCATTCATTCATTCATACGGTATTTTGATCCACGATCAAGTCAAGCTTCGACATGAATGGGCCTGCTCGACCGGAGTGATACCACGGCCTCACATAAAACTGGCGTGAAGCAGCACTGTTCTGTGTTTCAGGTACCGGAGGCCCAATCGACTACAGAACCCTTACATTATATATACTTCATTAGATTTTCCCCAACCTATTATTTTCCTGACCCGAAACGAAATCATACATTTGCCCATGGCATATGGCATAGAGCTAGATGCTAGGTTTTAAATTGTCGTTACGATAAATAGTGCTACAACTAGTACTAATGGCTTTACGTTGGTCACACTGGTAAGAAGGCACAAGCAAATAGTCCGTTTATTGGAAGAATAGTTCTAATATCGGACTGTAGGCACAGTAAACAAAGCCCGATTCTTTTGTTTGCCTAAAGGTGGATTCGACCAATCTTTATCCAAAGATAAATCTATGGTATAGCGCAGTTATATGCAGTGTGAAATAAATATCCGTTCTACCTACTAATCATCCAACAGTCAACGTCTGTTCCAATGATTTATCATTACCGTTTACCGGCAATTTTGACAGATTAACTAATATCATAGAGCATCCCGAAGTTAGCGGTCTTGTACCCCCAGGTACTTTTAACCGTGTACTTTACCCGTAGGAGAACCACGCTTCGGCATAAATACCCGGCTCGACCGGAGTGATACCACGGCCTCACAGAAAACCGGCGTCAAACAGCACTGTGCTGTGTTTCGCTACGTGAGTGAGGGTACCGGAGACCCAATCCAATCGAAGGGGGAATAAAGGTTGGCAACGCACTTGTGAGTCCACTGGTGTGGCGGGTGTCCATGGACGACGGCAATCGCTTACCATCAGGTGATCCGTCTGCTCGTCTGCCACCTATGACATAAAAAAATGCACTGCATATAACTGCGCTATACCATAGATTTATCGTTGGATTAAGGATTGGACAAATCGGGCCTATATTTGTTGGCTCAAAGGCGATCTTCAATCTTTCTATATTAAATTCAGCAACACAGTTCATTTTTTATAACTAGGGCGTGATGATTATGAGTGATGATCTTTACATTGATTGGATTTAACTTGTTATGAAGATAGGCGCTTATCTGTTTGATCAATATTTTTCATTAAGAATTTAGTATTCACAACATCATCAGCCTATCGCAGTCCACCGCTGGACGTAGGCCTCTCCAATTGTGCGCCACTGTGATCTATCCATGGCTTCTCGCATCCAGCTCTTGCCAGCCATTCTGCGCAGATCGTCCCCCCACCTAGCCAGAGGGCGCCCTACATTACGTTTGCCAAGACGCGGTCTCCACTCTAGAACTCCTTTAGCCCATCGGTTGTCAGTTCTGCGGCTAATATGGCCAGCCCACTGCCATTTAAGCTTGCTAATCCGGTGATTACCATCCGGTTGGTGGTGATCCGGTAGTATTCACAACTCCTCGGCTTAACACTTTCTATGTCCCAAAGGCAATGGTCAATACAATTGCCATACGTCCACACGTTCTGGTGCTATTCTTGGTGGTTAATAATAATATCCTCTAACCATTTTCGGCTAAGGCGGCCAATCTCAACGATCAGCTACTTACGCAGGATATATTTTAGTGCTCAAGTGTGTGCGCAAACACAAGTTCACTCTCTATCCCCTTGCCCTCATAATCCGATATGACACCTGTGTAACAGGACCGGAGAGGGATCGGGCGCAGAACCAACGGCTTAACGTTCTTTCCGAGGCCCGGGGGTACAAGACCGCTAACTTCCAGACTCCGGGCTGACACTGAGAATTTCTTAACAGAAAAACTGTGTTAAAAAAAATCCCGCTGTCCACCCCCTCTTTCAACCAAGAAGGGGTGGCCAGCAGGAATTTTTTTAACTTGTTTCACTGTCCACCCGGGGTGGACAAGCAGAGGGTGGACAGCGGAAATAAACCGAAAAACTCAGGTAGGTACAAATTTTGGCCTGACCCGGGGAAAAGCGACACTATCCACTGCACCAACGAGGCAGTCAAGGTTTGGTGGTTAATAGTGTATTGAATGTCATGCACGGACTTACCGAGGTAACCCATCAGTGCATTACATATAATGCAATAAGTGAAAGTATTAAGAATAAAATATAACAGGATCTTTAAATCTCATAATAATAATAATGTCCTCTAACCGATGTGTTATTTTTTTAATGTGGCAGACGAGTAGGATTATCTTATGGTAAGCAATTTGAGCCCAGAATCAGGCTTCGCTGTGAAAAAACCTCAAACTGGATACCCACAATTGATGAGATAATAATTTTGATCCTATAACCATGATGCAATAGGGTATTTGACTAAGCTCTCATCATCATCATCATTTCAGCCAATAGACGTCCACAGCTGGACATAGGCCTTCCCCAATGTTCTCCACACAGATCGATCCTGTGCCGCCCGCATCCAATGGATTCCCGCGATTTTCACCAGATCGTCGGTCCACCTTGTAGGTGGCCTGCCACGGCTGCGACTTCCTGTACGTGGCCTCCACTGGCGTGGGGGGTGTAAGGGGTCCCGCTAAACATCTAACGGGGCCTGAGTCAACCTCACCTGCACGTGGCGCACCCTGGATGAGGCACCCTGGATGAGGCTCTGGCGTTCCCCACCAACCCGCACTGGGCCAGCGTGGTGGGTGTAGGCCCAAACCCCCCCTATGTTTAGTAAAACAAATACAATGCCCCAAGTGCCCGGCGGTACTAAGCTTTTGAGCTTACAAAATATAAATATTTTATCAAAATATAGCTAAATATGGTGCCAATAGAAAAAAATCTTACTAAAAGATGACATTCTCCGGTTTTATGGTCATCAATGATTATGGGCAAGTTTCATTTAGAAATGTATGAAATTATTATAAAAATATTAATAAACATTAACCAATACAATTTTCACTAACATTATAATAGAACCATTGACATAAAACGAAACATTGATATGGCTACCATACAAATATTCCAATGAAGTGGTACAAATACTTGTTTGTGATTTCACTTCTCAGTAAGCCATTTGTGGAGCGTTTTGGGTTTGGCATAAAATAATGGATTTAAGTTGTTGAATCTCAGATAGTTTTTTAAATGAGTAGCAAGTAAATTCTTTAACTATGTTCTATCATTTTAGAGGTATTTGATTACAAAAATCAGAAAACTAGTCAAAAAAACACAAAAAAAAACACCGTATTGGTTTTGCCTCCAGCTGTCTAAGGGTTCGGACAGTCCCTTACTTTCTCTTCAGGAGTAGTACCACGACTTTTATAACTTCCAAACCTGGATCATGGTCCAATCCCATTCTGGGCTCCGAGCAGCTTGGGACGCAACCGGGATGTCATTTCCAGAATGTTTTTCCCTAAGCATTGACGTAAATCACTTAATAAGCCCCTAGGTAGGATCGCACTACTGCGCCAGACGTTCTCGGTCGGTTTCGGTTGTCAAAACTATTATATACTAGTGATTGTATAAAAATTGTCACTTCACAATGGTACATTTTGTTTTGGTAATAGGGGCGACGAGCAGACGGATCACCTGATGTAAGCGTTTCCGCCGCCCCACTATGGACACCCTGCGTCAACAGTGAGTACGAGTTCACTGCAAACCTTTAAACCTCCTTTCCCAGATGGGCCTCAGGTACCCTCAATTACGCAGCGAAACAACAGTGTGCTGCGTTCACGCCAGTTTTCTTGAGGCCGTGGGATCACTCCGGCGAGCCGGGCCCATTCAGGCCGAGCGTGGCTTATCTACAGTCTAAAACGAGCATTAGAGCCATGCCACACGATGCAGTGCGGCAGCGGTACTGGTGCTAACATGACCGACGCCGCGTCGTCCTACAACCTGTGCGGTAAAGAATGGGAATCAGAAATGGCGGGCGCATCTATTCACTCTCGCTCGCACACCAATTGAGCCTATACTCGCATCGTGGGTGTGCAAGCGAGAAGTGAAAGAGCTGCGCCGTCATTCTCGATCCCATTCTTTATCCGCACAGGTTTTGTACATATAAAATGGTGGTATGGCACACGGCGCTCGTACTGTGCGCTCCGGCGCTGCACCGCACGCACACCGGAAATGGAGTCGAGGGCGGGGGAGTATTGAGGCGCGGAGTCTTACCGCTCAGTTGATGTGCAAGACGACGCTGCAGCGCAAAATCACCGTCGTGGTCACAGTGGCCTTACGGTGTCCCCGAAGCGCAAGATCGTGTGGCATGACCATTACAGGGCGCGTCGCATCGCATCGCTGTAATGCGGTCGTGACATTTTTCACGTTTGGGAGAAAAATGAAACGAACAAATTTATCCATAGAATTAATTCAGGACGAAAACTGTTCACATACGATGGGAATTAACTCTAATCGTATATACCTATACTAGAGTACAGGTATGTATTATAATTTAATATAATTGTCTTCAGTATGTTTGAAAATAAACATGAAAATAATGTTATTGTATGTGAGTTTGTCTATTAAAGCATCACGCTGCATATAACTTATTGCAATGATAAACAAATAATATGAATTCTTGAATGAGAAGGACAAAGTAAACTAATGATATACATATTTACAATCTTACCTGTTTTAATACCAATTCATTTGCTAATCTGAATATATTTCGAACATTCGGAAATATTTAAAGAGAGTAATCGACAAATAAGCAAATATTGTTTTCATCAGTGAATTAAATTGAGTTATATTTACAATTTATTACCAATATTCGTTTTGCATGAACATGAATTTTATTCATTCTTTGAATATATAACATCATTTTTAATAAATATGTACTAACGAGAGACTTATTAAGTCTTATTAGCATTAAGGTAATAAGGACATCATTCCCAGGTTTATTGGAAGAGAGTTGGTTATAATTTATATTTTTCATGTATGACGAATTGTAAGAGCTGTATACAAGCCTGCAAATAAAGTATTTCTTAATTTTTAAATTTTTGTACGGTCAGGGGACGTAGCGGTGTGCCAGTTAGCCATCAAAATCGCTCGCACTCACCCCGTTATGTGTGCAAGTCATTATAGCCTAGCGCAGGTACACCAAAAATCGAATGTACGGTACAGAGAATAAGGTTACGTCACCTTAAGGTTAATTTTCGCTAGCACGGCAAGAGTCAGTTATACCAACATACCGTTTTAAAAACATCTGCCAACCTTCTTTAAATTTCCTTTTACATCAAAAGGAAAGAATGTTGCTAAAACAAATCTGAACTTTAGGATCTAACAGTTAAGCATAATTTTCTGTGTAACAGGTATTACTCTTGACAAATTTACGAAAGGTAATAAGTGCTCATAGCATATCAAACGACTCAATTTGAAAACTGACGAACCTTTGCGTTCTTTAACTGTACATTATCTACAAAAATTATACAACAGAATTGAAAGCCTTCTGTTATACCATTTGCATACCTTTTTTGCGAAACCTGCGAAACCTGCTTTAGCCTGAGTAGAGAACTATTCCCTATTATCCAAGTACTCAAATGACAGGACTTGTACTTGACATTTTTTTTGTTTCTACATCCCTATGGATGTAGAACATTATTATCCCGGTTTGGAGAACATTATTAACATAATTATATTTCGGTCATGACGGCCAACCTCAGCGATCAGCCATCGACGCAGGACATATTGTAGTGCACAAGTGTTTGCGCAGACACAAGTGCACTCTTTACCCTCACATTTCGATAGGACGCCAGTGTGACACGACCGAGGAGGGATTAAGCGCAGGACCAACGTCTTAACTTGCTTTCCGAGGCACGAGGGTACAAGACCGCCAACTTCCAGACTCCGGGCTGACACTGAGAATTTCTTGACAGAAAAACTCAGGTACAAATTTTGGCCCGACCTGGGGATCGAACCCGGGACCCCAAACGCAGCCGTCGCTTCAAAGTGCGACCCACCTACCACTGCGCCACCGAGGCAGACGAGTTGTGAGAGGACACAATATAGAGGATACGTATGAATACAACTTTCATAATGTGACTTTTTTTCGAAAAATATCAAAATGGCGGCAAGGGCGATATGCTAGAATGTTTTGATTCAATCTCCTTTTCATTGTTTATCTTTATTATACAAAAAAAATATGTCATAATTATTTTACGCCTGTTTCTAGAAATAATACGTTGATCCGAAACGAATTTTGAACTTCAAAATAAATAACTAGCAATCATAAGCTAGCTCCAGGCAAAAATCTAATTTTACGTTTTTTAGCTTTGGTGTTTTGAAGAGTTTTTCTTTGATGATTAAAAGGCTAAGCTCAAAGGAAAAAAAATAACTACTTCATATTATAAAATTTAACTACTTAATTATAAAACGTTATGAAACACAATCCTAATGTTTACACAATAAAATGTTTTGGTTAAAGGAGTTACGCCATTAAATACCTGATAATGTTTTTATAAGTCAAATTCCCAGATTTTTGTTATTATATCCTACAAAGAAAAAACGCAGGTATTATTTATATATACGAATTTCCAGCACAATAATATCTCTGGCAGGTATAAAACGCAAAAAAAAACAACGGCGAAATAAGAAACAAAATAAATTAAAAAGTCATATTAAATATATGACTATGATACATTTTCATAATACTTAAAAACGAATTAAAAATAAATATAATATAAAATAACAGCGAAACTTTTTATGATTTGACTGTCACGTCACGATGTTCTTGGACGAATTACTTTTTTCTCCAATACTGTTTACAGCATCTAAAATGAGGGGAAAATCTATTTATAGAAAAAAATAACTCAAAAGTGGCGGGGTCAATTTGAATGATCCTTGATTCATCTTGACTCCGAATAGCTGCATAACTACATAATAAAATTGTGGGGGAAAAGGGAGGAAGATGTTTACGAAGATCGTCGGGTGCTTCTAGTAAAACGTATGGAAACACACGAAAAATAAAGGGTCAAATTCCACTTCACCTTTTCAAGTAGGTACCTACCTAAGTAAAGTTTTCTGTTCAATTTATTTTTGACTGTACTTGACCTACCTGCATTATGTGAAAGAAATTATTTTAAAATGTGTATTTTGAAAGAGCTAATAAATACATTTCTCGTAGAAAGGAGATTTCCAACATTGTTAATTAACATCGGGTATATCCTTAGTTTATCTTTTTAACATAATTGCTTACATTAATTACATTGTTAATGGTACGTTTTTCATTGTTTATATTGTACATACTTGTATATTTTAGTGATTGTATAGTTTTGTATAGTTTCGTGAATTTAGCTGCGTTGCGGGCCACCTGTTCAAGAAATTCTGCCAATGTCAAGTTATAAAAAAGAGACACGTACTGTGAAGGTGAAATTTTCCAGCCAATTGATCTGTGTGTATCTCTTTCGGGTTAATGAATGGAATTTTCTTTTAAATATTACTCCACCTATAACAAAAAAAATACTCATAGAAATCGCAATATTTTCGTATATTGTGATTAAAGATAAATATTATTTATTTTAAGGATAAACATCTGTATTGGCACGGCCATCGAATCTGCTATTGTAGTGTATGAACACGCATCATAATAGATAAACGTGTTATTCACGATAGGTTTATTCCATGACTGTCCTAAAGTAGATAGTACACACGATTATATAATATGATGCGTGTTCATACACTACACTATCCTTGTATATTAACCAAAAGTGCCTATATAATAACGTTAAAAAATATGTAAACTAAATAAATAAATCAATATTTTATACACCGTTACTTTTTCATCGTTTTCATCCCGGAAACCTCATAATATGTATCGTGAATAAAGTCCATTTAGCATGTTAGATAAACAATATAAGTGAAAAAAACACGGAAATCTATAAGAAGAAAATGGTGGGATTATTAGAATTGTAGTTGATAGATAGGGCAAAATGATATTATATGCCACTCTTTTCATCTCAATGATATTAATTTTGCGTATGACTAGCTTAATTACTCTATAATTGTCAATGAATATGATAAATAATAAATAAATATTTCACAACATCACATACATTGATCTGACTCCGAGATAGGTAGCTCAAGCACCTGTGTTACGGATATCAGAATCAACAGTGGGATTACAAATATAAACATATAATACTTTTCTTATATATGATCTTTTCCGTTAGATGATATGCTTTAGTTGGCTTCTCTTCTTTTAATACTCACTACATCGGTATAAAGATAAACATAGCAGGTTTCTCCGGTCCAGGGGAACCAGACCAAGGATCCCCTGTCAGTTGGCGAAAGTCAGATGCCAATCGCTTTATTGTAATGAGGGTTTTTGCGTGTGAAACATTGCTAGATGGAGTACTATAGTGAGGTCCATATAATGTCCATGACCAATCTCAGCGATCAACCATCGACGCAGGATATATTATATTGCACAAGTATTTGAGGTCCATATACAACGTGTTTAAATTTGTGTTCTGTGAACAATAATATAATCTGTGAACAAGTATCTGTATCGATGTGATTGGTTATTTTCAAACGTGATCTGTCAAAATGTCAATTTCACAAACTAAACAACCAATGCGATTGATGTTGGAGCTCAGTCCAGCAGTACGCCATCTAGCGGATTTTTCACACGCGAAAACCCTCATTACTACACTTCCCAAATCTTGTATCATGGTCCAAGCTAGGGTAACATCCCTAGTCCAAGCGTACCTCAGGCTTCGAAATGACAGCTTTGTACGCACGAAAGAAACTCTAGAATGATGATATAATAGTTAGTATAATATAATAGATATAATAGTAGTAGCCTGCTACTTATTACTACTACAATAATTATGAACAAAAAGTAATTTGACTTTATACTTTATATCTTACCTAAATGCCGTGATTTTACAATACCAGTGCTTTATCAAAAACATACTTCCATTGTTAATTACTACAGATGTTTTTATATTTGCGATGAAGTTGATAAATTACTTTCGTTTTTTGTAGACTTTTTAACTCGATTCGTCCTCTTTACAAAGTATTTCAAAAGAGTAATTATTCTGCTCAAAACAATAAAAATCAACATCCCTAAAACCTTTTGTTTTCAGAGTCGTTATCAAGGGTTGCCCAAAATTTTGAAACGCTATTTTCAACGCACAATTTAATTGTGTTCTTTTTAATATTGCTTCCTTTAGGTAAATCTGCAAATCTTTTGGATAAATAATTTATTATCAATTAATATTGGTTTCGATTGTTCATGGTTAGTACTACGTTCGCTCGAAGCGGAGCGGTTACAGATTAGCATTACTTACTTACGTTTTTGAAGGCGCTCTCAAAAATTGCTTTCAAATCAATTTCGATTTCGGAAGCTTTTCCATAAACAACAAGGTATACGCGAATTCAAAACGCTAGTCTAAAACCGCTATTACAGATTATTTTTGTTTTTTTTTCTCTTCATTTTAGGAGCTTTCTCAATGACCAACCGCTTTTATAGTTATCATCTAATTTTTCTCCGCCTCACTATATTAGGATCAAAAAGATCCTGAGAATTTCGGCTTATAATAGATATGTTTGTGTTGCTTTTATATATAATAAAAACTAATTTACCTATATAAATCTACTGAAATTTTGCTTATGTAATTCATAAGATATTGAAGGCAAGTGTAAATAGTATGTCCAATAATAAATTGACAGACGTGCACAAACAATTATACCTACTGGAAATAAGACAAGAACAAAATTTAGAAGCTATAATAAAATTCGTGTTATGATAAAGAAAAATAAAGCTTAATCCTTGATCCGTGTAGTTGTAGCTTACAAATAGGATTTTTAGGGACCGAGAAAATGGCGGCAAAATAGAGTGCCTACACGTGGACCATGATCAAGGATTCATTAAGGCAACGGGTAGCCTAACTAGCGACACCAATCGATTTAAATTGTTAGCTACTAAACCGGATCTATTTTAAACGATTTCGGGGTTACAACCTCTCGGCAAACATACTATTTATTAAATAACTATGCACAAATGTTGGGTCCAACGCGTACGCGAAAAATTGATGACCGCCAAAAGCGGCCACTTTTACCGTGAATCATTACAACAACGGACCCAACATTTGTGGATGGTTATTGAATAAAATAGATCCGGTTTAGTAGCTAAAAATTAAAATCGATTGGCGTCGCTAGTGTACCCCACCCGTCACCATAAGTCTTGTTTAACTAAAAAAAGTATACACATTCCTTATTGCTACAATCAAGTTTGGTAAATGTTAACAACCCCACATAACCTTACACTGCGGCCGATCCTGGTACTTCTGCTTTAGAGCCCCTATGATCTTCATGTACCGCTGGGTGTTGATCCTCTCAGCGCGTCGGTGGTGCACCCCAGACCTGGAGACGGCAGCGTGGCAGAGGAACCCACCGTCTAGCACCACCATGCGGTATTCCTGGAGGCACAGCTCTAGCATCTGCGTGGACAGGGTTAAGGTGACGGGTAGAACACACTAGCGACGTCAATCGATTTCAACTGTTAGATACGTAACCGTATCTATTTTAAAGAATTTCGAAATTACAACCTCTCGGCGAACACTTATACTATTTATTAAATAACCATGCACAAATGTCGGGTCCGCTTTTGTACAGTCTACTCCAAAAATATGTATACACTTTAGGACGTTGTCACAATATATAATATAAGAAACTAGACCTCTACTTTCTTATAGGTAAGTATTGTGAACAAGGTCCTAAGTGTATACATATTTTTGGAGTCGACTGTATAAAAGCGGACCTGACATTTGTGCATGGTTGTTTAATAAATAGTATAAGTGTTTGCCGAGAGCTTGAAACCCCGAAATTGTTTAAAATATATCCGGTTTAGTAGTGTCGCTAGTTAGGGCTACCTGTCAACTTAAGGTTACAGTACAGTAAGGTAATACCAGGGTAATACCAGGGTGGGGCTGGCACAGGACCGTTGCAAGTGACGAGAACAGGAGGAGGTCTATACCCTGCAGTGGGACCATATACAGGCTGATGCAATGATGATGACATTAAGTTGACGCGTTTAGTGCAGCAGTTTGAGCGCCGGTTGTGACCATATCCAATCCATAGTTCAAGGGAAAACCTTAGTTTTAAACCACGACCTACTCTTATGAGTAGTTGTCTCAATTTGTACATCGTCATTTTTTTAGGGTTCCGTAGCCAAATGGCAAAAAACGGGACCCTTATAGATTCGTCATGTCTGTCCGTCTGTCCGCCCGTCCGTATGTCACAGCCACTTTTCTCCGAAACTATAAGAACTATACTATTGAAACTTGGTAAATAGATGTATTTCGTTAACCGCATTACGATTTTTACACAAAATTGGAAAAAATAAAACAATTGAGGGGTATACTTGAAACTGAAACTCAAAAAACCTATATGTACCTATATCTCATGGATAGGGTCTTTAAAAAAGATGTTGAGTTTTTTACACCCTATTTTTTTTCTAAACACAATTATTTGCGCAAGAGACGCTCCCAAAGTAGTGAAATTGTTGACACAAAATAAAAGTAGCTGTTAAGACTTCGTGACGTTACATAAACAGATGTCTGTACATAGTTCTTCAAAAACAGCAAAAAGAAAAGGAAAAAAATAATTCAATCAAGTAGATACTCCATTCATTTTATGATACTTTCTTAACCATAACAACAATTGGCTAAGGAGTTGGCTGAAAATTATCATGCAAAAAGTGATCTTATCTCATGATGTAATCCCAGGATAAATGATGTCTAGCGTGAGTTTTGGTAGTGGGTTTGCTGGTACAGAGAAATACTCTGGGTGTCTCTTGAGGCAACCTCGTTCTGAAGATGACATTGTACTTTCTCGCTCTCTTGATGTGAGATCGCAGCTTCTGCTGCAACCGTACGAAAGAAAGAGCGAGAAAGTACAATGTCATGCTACTTATGGGTGTTGAAAAATTTACAAGCAAATTAGCATTATGATAATTAAAGCAATACACAATATAACCAAAGTTATTGCTCATTCAAAAAAAAAATAAAACAATTATCATGCTCATTTTGATGAAAGCCTCCGCGTTATGATATCAGACCATACTTAATAGAAGCTGATAAAATTATGCGCGATGTTAGAAATAATTATGTTAGAATTAAGGTTCGATTCCGCTACAGCACAAATTTTTTGTTGATGAAAACGATATTTGTGTTAGGTCTGTGTTGTGATACCTTCGTTGTTCCGGTTTCCATGTACATGGGAAAAAACTTAAGGTGACGGGTAGG
>CM032481.1:9808785-9844094 GCA_019059595.1 Marasmia exigua | reverse complement strand
AATAAACACAATCACTATTATGAAAATGATTTATTCAAATGGTTTAACAGTTACAATAGTAGTTATGCCTGTCCCTTGAAATGGCATTGTGCACAAGACTGAAAACAGTGTCTGAAGATTTGTTCCAAAACACGTATCCTTGGTGAACTGAGATGTATCCACTATAAGGAAGAATAGCAAGGAAATACTTCATTTCATTAATTGTTACATTTCCTGCCTTATTATTTTGATTCGTGTTAATATTTGTATATTTGACTAAACGTTCGATAACGCCTTCATCAAACATACATTCAAAATAATATAAGGGCCTTCGAAGGAATTTCGGGATACAATTTTCTTGCCACTATGATCGATCAATTGGAGTACGGTGGTTCCTCAATTCATATTTTTGAGTTTTCGCTACAGTAAGTAAGTTCTAGAAAAGGAACGGCGAACTGGCTGCTAACATTTGAAGTTGAATTGGATATAGATGGTTCTAAAGTTCTGTCGTAAATTAGGTTTTCTTCAGTGGTCCGATATCTTTTAGCTACAGAAGACAAGGGTTCGTCATCATCCTCGCTGTCTAAGAACATGACGTAATCTTAGCTGTGAGCCTAGAAATAAAAAAATATAAATAAGCATAACATGTCGGTAAATGATGATAATGCGTAAACATTGACAAAGATAGACAATAATAAAATATCATACTTGGGAGATTTGCCAGAATCTAATCTAATCGTAAACTGTTTAGCATACCTAGTCACAAGACTAACTTAGGTACTCATAGCCCCCCGCTAGAATGTGTAAGGAGTACAATGAAATCGTGAATAAAATACCAACTCTCGACATTTACCACGACTCGGCTAGAATATTCAGGGAAAAAAATATATTTTTTCTGCAGTCTTCCAGTGCTCCGTCATTTAATTTTTAGGTCCGCTTGAACTTTGTTTAGATTTTAAGTTTTAAATTAGTTATAAATTAGCTACAATATTAAGAACGCTGTGTATACCTATAATTGGCAAACATATTTGAATATTTCCTTTTTAAGTTACCTGCTGTCATTTGTGATTGTTTTATGTGTATTGCTGTTGGTGTACCTTATATATAAATAAATAAATAAATAGAATCTTCATCTGTAATGTCTGTATTTTCTGTATCCGGTACTAATATGGTCACACTTTTTGGAAACGGAGAACCATCATCTAATCGCTCCAATTAGTCAATTATTTGTCATTGAGACAATGGTTTACGCTTTAGTCTGAAAGACGAAAACACATCACCAAATTAGTACCGATCGTTATAACGATCATAAAAAATTTCATCGTATTTTATAAAACGAAACCAGGTAAAAGGCATTTTTTTTCACAATCTAATTGTTTAAGTCATACATTTACAAAAAATAGGTATATTATGCACTTCATTCAATAACTACCATTAAATAACTTACCGTTTTCAAGACATAATGAAAATTAATTCAGCTACTATGAAACAATAGGCAAATACACAGTAAATTTGTGTTATTATAACTGTTATGTACGCGCCTAATCACTGTCAAACAACCACTACTAAATTCACAAACAATAAGCATCAGTTATCTATTCATAAAATTAATGAATTAATGATCTTTATAACGATAAAAGGGCTACATACCAATAGATAGCTTCCCTAAAGAACCATGAGGATTAAAATAATACCGTATCCAAGCTGTCGCCATTTAACACCTTTAAAAAAAATCTAGTTTTATGATATTTTTTGTATGGCGTTACCTGTAGCTTGGATATAAAAAAGTTTTCGGATTTTGATAGTGTAATGTCGGTATATGGACATATTAGTTTTATTAAATATTATAAGGTAGACATGAAGGTGCACTTGTCAGTCTGCGAATAAACGGTGATTAACAAGGACGCGTCGTTTAATTCCAGTCTCCTGTTAGACCTAGCTTATCCTAGATACCTAGATAGATATTCTTCAGTGGCGACGTGTAAAAATTCGGCTAAACGTGTGCATTATACGGGAAACATGCCAATCGGAAAAATAAACGAGTTTGACGTGCGTAAAGACGATTGGAAACTTTACATCGAACGAGTAGAACAATATTTTGTGGTTAATGATGTGGCGGACAATCTTAAAGTGCCGACGTTAATAACAGTGATGGGGACAGACAGCTACGAGCTGTTAGTGAACCTGTGCACGCCAGTGAAACCTAAGGACAAAACATTTCAAGAAATCGTAGACGTTATGGAGAAACATTTACAACCTAAACCGAGCGAGTTGGCCGAACGATACAAGTTTAGGCATAGAATACAAAAAAGTGACGAAGGTATCTCGGAATATGCGGCGGTATTGAAAAAAATGTCGAAATCATGCGAATTTGGCAACTGGCTGGAAGATAGTCTCCGGGATCAGTTAGTATGTGGCATCAGTAGTGAAAATATTCGTCAACGATTATTCGCGGAGACTAAGCTAGATTTTGCAAAGGCGTACACTATTGCCGTTAGTATGGAGGCGGCAGAGAAAAATGCGGCTACAGTGGAGGGCCATAATCGAAGGTCGAGCGATATTACGGCGGAGTGTCAGGCGATGTCGGCGAGACAATGGCGGAGCGGAGCGGCGCGCGGCCAGGGTGGCGCAGCGCGGGAGGCCATTTCGTCGGGAGCCAGGCAGGGGCGGCCGCGACAGGGCTAAAGGCGCGCGCGCACCGGCGACGTTCGCGCCTAGCCGGTTGGAGGAGTGTGCACAGCAACAGCAATCGTGTCGAGTGTGCGGCGGACTCCATGAATCCCGTAGTTGCAAGTTTCGCAGCTATGTGTGTCGTGTATGTAACAAATCAGGGCATTTGAAACGTATGTGCCCTAACCTAGCAGGTCATCACCGCGTGGAAGCTACGGGTGAAGAATACGGTTCCAGTGATAGTGATGTTAGTGAAGAGGTAATTGTTACTGAATTTAATAAATTAACTTTGAGCGAGTGCAAACCAATATTAATTCCTATCATTGTCGATGATAAATTAATTAAAATGGAGTGTGACACAGGAAGCGCAGTTTCGTGTATAAGTAAAGAAATGTATCATAAAAAATTTAGTAATTTAAAGATTTTGGATTGTAATTTAATTTTAAAATATTACACAGGAGAAGTCATAAAACCCGAGGGTATGATACAACCACGAGTGAAGTACAATAATGAAGTGAAAATTCTAAAATTGTATGTAATTAAAAACGGTAAAACTGCCTTGCTCGGAAGACAGTGGCTCGCAGAACTAAATATACAGATACCAAAATATGAATGTAGTAGAATAAATGTGCTGAGCAGTGAGTCATTGTCGTCCGATCTCAGTTCCAGATTCTCTGAGGTGTTCGGCGCGGGGCTGGGGCGGTTCACGGGCGCGCCGGTGCGCATCCACGTGCGCGAGGGCGCGCGGCCCGTGTTCCTGCGCGCGCGCCCGCTGGCGTACGCGCTGCGCGCGCCGGTGGAGCGCGCGCTGCAGCAGCACGTGCGCGACGGCATCCTCACACCGGTCGAGCGCTCGGATTGGGCCACACCCATCGTGCCGGTGGTTAAGAAGGACGGTAGTATCAGGATTTGCGCCGATTATAAAATAACTTTAAATAAGATTATTGAAGTTGACCGTTATCCATTGCCCAGGGTGGAAGATTTGTTAGTTAGATTACATGGGGGACAGCGCTTTAGTAAAATTGACCTTTCTCAAGCGTACGCGCAGTTTTTGCTCGACGACTCGAAGAAATATACGGTAATTAACACGCATAAGGGTTTATTTGTCTATAATCGCCTAGTATACGGGTTGGCATCGAGCCCGGGCATTTTCCAGCGCCGTTTAGAAGAGATGTTCGCAGATATCAATGGGGTAGGGGTGTTTTAAATGATATTATTATAACGGGAAAAAGTACAGCCGAGCACATTGATAATTTATATAAAGTGTTTGAACGTTTACAAAAATCGGGTCTAAAGGTAAAAAGGGAGAAATGCGAATTTTTCTCAGAAACGGTTAGTTATCTCGGTCATGTTATTAGCAAGGACGGGGTTCATACGTGCCCAAACAAAATTAAAGCCATTTCTAACGCGCTTGCACCGTCCAACTTGTCAGAACTCCGATCGTTTATAGGAATGATCATGTATTACGCAAAATTCGTACCGAATATTAGCACGCTGTTAGCCCCCTTATATCGTTTATTAAAAACGGGAGTTAAATATATATGGAGTGAAGAATGTCAGAGGGCATTCGAGGAGCTGAAGCGCAGGCTGGCGAGCAGTGAGGTGCTGGTGCACTACTCGCCAGAGCTGCCGCTGGTACTGACCACGGACGCAAGCAGCGTGGGCGTGGGCGCGGTGCTGGCGCACGTCACGCCGGCCGGCGAGCGGCCCGTCGCCTACGCCTCGCGCTCGCTCAGCGCAGCCGAGCGCAACTACGCACAGATCGATCGAGAAGCCCTTGCGATCGTTTATGCCGTGCGCAAATTCCACCAATATTTATATGGAAGGAGGTTCCTGTTGAAAACAGACCATAAGCCGTTAACATATATTTTGGGGCATAAAATGGGTATACCAGTAATGGCAGCTTCACGCTTACAACGTTGGGCTGTGCTTCTATCTGGATACCAGTATGTCATTGAGTATGTAACCTCAAAAAGAAACTGTGCGGATGCATTATCGAGACTGCCATCGAAGTCTAGTAAACGTTTGAACAACATAGAGGTAGAGGAAGTTACATATAGCAATTTTGTAGAAAATTTTCTGCCAGTAACGAACGAAGATGTCAAAAAGGCCACTGCTAGGGACATAACTCTTAGTAGGGTAATGGTTTATATAAACTCCGGTTGGCCGTTGTCCTGTCCGGATGAAGTAATTAATCCATATTTTTTAAGGCGTAATGAATTGTACTTAGACAATGGATGTATAATGTGGGGGTATAGAATGGTGATCCCAGAGTCATTAAAATCAGTCGTATTAAAGCAATTGCATATTAGTCACATGGGCATTGTAAAAACAAAAAGTCTTGCTAGGAGTTATGTGTGGTGGCCGCGTATTGACTACGACGTGGAGGCGCAGTGCCGCGAGTGCGAGACGTGCGCGCTAGAGGCCGCGGCGCCGCCCGCCGCGCCTCCGCGCCCGTGGCCGTACGCGCCCTTGCCGTGGACACGGCTACATGTTGACTTTTTAGGGCCTTATAAGGGACTGTCGTACTTCATTCTGATTGATTCAAGTTCTAAGTGGCTTGAAGCTTTCGAAATGAAGATCAAGACGGCGGTTAGCGTTATAAAGATTCTTAGGACTACCTTTGCACGCTTTGGGTTACCTTTAGAACTAGTTTCCGATCAGGGTCCACCGTTTACAAGTACCGAATTTGGAAGTTTTCTTAAAAATAACGGAATAAAACATATGTTTTCACCAGCTTACCATCCGTCGTCCAACGGGGCAGCAGAAAACGCGGTAAAGTTATGTAAACGCGCGATTAAAAAAGCGATACGCGACAATTTAGATGTCGACACTGCTCTTCAATCATTTCTTCTAATTTATAGAAATTCTGCACATGGTACCACAGGCGAATCCCCTGCTAGGTTACTGCAGAAACGCTCATTACGCTCTCGCCTCGATTTACTACGTAGTCATGGCAGAGTAGAGGAAAAAGTAAGATTATCACAAGAAAAGCAGGTTAAGTTTGCAGGAGGGGCGATTCGAAAGTTTGAAAATGGGGACCCAGTTTGGGCGAGAGGTTATGGTACGCAAGAAAAATGGTTGAAAGGAAATATAGTTAACACACAAGGTTCTCGTAGATGTATAGTGGAAAATGGTAGTGGTCAACTCATTAGTAGGCACATAGATCAAATTCGGCGCAGGTCTCGACTATCGGATGTCCCTTACTCCGACGGGGAGCTAACTTCAGAGCCTCAGGTGGAGGATGCCGTCTCGGTTCAGGGTGAGGTGGTGACTGGGAACGAAGCGCGGAAAACAATTAGTGAAGTTGTTCCCGTAGTCCTGGAGCAGGTGTCGGATACTATTCCCACATCCGCGGTAGAACCAGTGTCGATTTCTAGGTCGCCCCATCCACCACCAAAATCCCTAGAATCAAGGTCTAAAAGAATTTGTAAGCCTGTTATACGCTATGGTTTCGAAATCGATTAAGAATTTATCTATTGTGCACTTAGAAGTAAGAACATTAAATTAAATACTTTTCATTAGATTAAGTACCATGTAGGTATATAGTGTAAATCTCACCTTATTTGCTGTAACGGGGTTTGAAGGTTAAGTATTACCTCATGTGGTCATAAGATTATACCTATTTATTAAATAATTGATTATTATATAATTGATTAGAGTAAATTAGTGGTGGAGGTGTAATGTCGGTATATGGACATATTAGTTTTATTAAATATTATAAGGTAGACATGAAGGTGCACTTGTCAGTCTGCGAATAAACGGTGATTAACAAGGACGCGTCGTTTAATTCCAGTCTCCTGTTAGACCTAGCTTATCCTAGATACCTAGATAGATATTCTTCAGATAGTTGGGCACGGAGTCCATACAAAATGACCCATGGTCCTTTGTTTTACTAGATTTTTTAAATTTTCATTTTAATTTAAGTATAATACTGATCTGGAAGATTCCATATACATCTTTTATTGATATAGAATCTCCAAGAGAATGGAGCTCAGTGACGGTCATTCCATGCAATATTCAGAGTGCATTTACACCGGTGCACGGCTGAGAGGTATAAATTGCAGCATATTATTCGATGTCTCGGTCCAACGTATTGAGATAAAACGACTAATTCCCAACCTTTATGCCTTCTAATACAATTTCAGATTCAATATATTTCCTATTTTTAAACCAACCTAACCTTGTTAAAGACGATGTTTTCTTGAAGCTGGGTTAATACAATAGATATTTTACCATTTATAAAATAAACGTTTCGGGTCTCCCCGGTACAATTACCGGGATTTTCATCAGAGCTTGTCTCGAGCTACATGTATACTACGAATTCGAACCTTGTTGACGAAATCATAATATTTTTTGGGTAAAAACCATAAGTGTTTTTGATGTGTGGTGCATTACGTTTTAAACTTTCATGGTCACGGAGTTACTCGAGTGTAGCGCCATGGTAAATATAATAAATATAAATAAATATTTCACAACATCACATACATCAATCTGACTCCGAGATAGGTAGCTAAAGCACCTGTGTTACGGATATCAGAATCAACAGTGGGATTACAAATATATACATATAATACTTTTCTTTTGTTTAATACATACTTATAATACATAGAAAACATCCAGACCAATACAAACAGACATGTTCATGCACACAAATGTTTGTACTGTGCGGGGATCGAACCCGCAACCCTTGGACCAAAGGCAGCGTTCACTAATATCCTCCAACCGATTACGGCTACGGCGGCCAATCTCAACGATCAGCCACGTACGCAGGATATATTATAGTGCTCAAGTGTGTGCGCAAACACAAGTGCACTCTCTGTTCCCTTACCCTCATATTCCGATGGGACACTACTGTGACAAGACCAGAGAGGGATTGGGCGCAGGACCAACGGCTTAACGTGCTTTCCGAGGCACGGGGGTTCAAGACCGCCAACTTCCAGACTCCGGGCTGCCACTAAGAAATTCTTACCGAAAACTTAGGTACAAATTTTTGGCCCAACCCGGGCATCGAACCCGGGACCTCTTGCGCAGCCGTCGCTTTAAAGTGCGACCCACTAACCACTGCGCCACCGAGGCAGTCAAAGCGAAGTCGAGCGTTCACTACCACTGTTCCAAACGGGTCGTCAATGGTATTACGTGACCATAGTGCTTGCACCAGCGAAATATCGGAAACTGAAAATAAGGTACATGGTAGAAATCTCATTTAATTAATCTAATCGTGCATTGCGTATTCTCAATACGTGCGTACTCATCACCTATCATTTCCACCAGCAAACTCCTGTTAAAGCTAGCAATTATTGTTCCTTGCACTGAGCCGCTCCGAGGGATAAACCATAAATAGTCCGGGGCCGACCATTGCGGGACTAATGCCGTTTGAACAGTCCTAAGCTGCTAAACCGATAGCGATGACAAGCGTTAACGCGGTCTGGGTGTTGAAGCGTTTAGTGCGCCGTATTAGCGTTCTGAAATGCATTTCATGAAAACGTAGGTTTTTGAAACTAAGACATAATCAACAAAGCAAAGACCACAAATAGTGGGAGTGACACGCTTCGGCGTAAATAGGTCGGCTCGACCGGAATGATATCACGGCTTCACAGAAAACCAAAGCGAAGCAGCAATTGCCCTATGTTTCGCCAAATGACAGAATCCAGGGTTGGCAGCGCACTTGTCAATGCACTTGTGTTGCGGGTGTCCATGGACGGTGGCACAAACTTATGGCTTACCATAAAGTGATCCATTTGCTCGTTTGCCCCTATCTCATAAAAAATACACATTCTCTGTATGTTCCTTATCAGTTCAACTAGCAAACTCGTATTTAAACAAGCGTTTGTTATACCGCTCCGAGGGATAAACCGTAAATAGTCCGGGGCCGACCATTGCCACAACATCATCCTGCAAATGTTCGCGCTTAGGTTTGACTCTCAGTACATCAACCATGTGTCGATGGTTAATGTACTGACTAATGAACAAATTATTAAAATAAAGAAACAGTAGGTAGTATCTCACGATTCTAATTCTAATTGTTTAATTCTATAATTTATTTAAAAATAGTTATTTGACATCCTAATTTAATTGTATTGTAATTTTTGTCAATTGTGTAATGTAATTATGAAATGAAATTAATCTTGTTTAATGTTATTAATATTATCTGTACCCTCAATCTGACCTATGGTTGAAATAAATGAATTCTATTCTATTCTATTGCGATACTAATGCCGTTAGAACAATCCTAAGCTGCTAAACCGATACCGATGACAAGCGTTTACGAGGTCTGGGTGTTGATGCGTTTAGTGCTCCGTAATACCGGTTAGAATTGCATTTTAGGAGAACTCGGCGGGTTAATGGAACAAGGATGCAATCAGCTAAATATAAACATGTTGAAAACGCTCATATCAAACACGCGTGGTTGTTTTTCTGGAGTGATGTATCGGCCTCATGATTCTGACTATAGAGCTTTAAAGAACTTAGGTCTTGTAAAGTTATGTCTCTCTCAGGACAAACATGCATGTGGTAAACACGTTGTTCAGTGACAGTATTTGTGTGCGTGTGTGTGTGATTGTGTGTGTATTTTTTTATGTAATAGGTGGCAGAGGAGCATACCACAGATTTAATAATAGTAAGAGCAGACGGATCACCCGATGGTAAGCGAACGCCGCACCCCATGGACACCCGCGACACCAGTGGAAACACAGCACAGTGCTGCTTCACGCCTGTTTTCTGTGAGGCCGTGGTATCACTCTGGTCGAGCCAGCACATTCAAGAAAAAGCGTGGCTCTCCCACGGTCACGGTCAACGGTGTGCGTTGCGTGTATGTGAGTGTGTAAGTGTGTGCCTGTGTGTGCGAGAGAGAGCTGTGTGTGTCTGTGATCTATAATGTAGAATGTAGGTAACGCGTTTGCCTAGAAGATGCCAGTTTACTCTTTTTTATTTTATTTTTTATTTATTAAAGACACACCAACAATAAATGCATGGTCTGTTCGCTATATATATATTACAATTCTCACTACAGTTCTGATACATGTATCAATTATAGGTGAGTACAGCTTTCTTAATACAAATGTGTTAGTTTATTTATATTCAGTTAAACTAAAGTGCCTCTGATTTTATTAAGTGTAAAATCTTCCCTTTGAATTTGGCGTAAGCATCATTAAATATGTCCAAGTCCTGCATATTGCCACAGAGTACGTTGTAATCGGTTTGAATTCTGCTTAACGGGGACTGAAGGCCAAGATTAGTTTTAGAAACTGGTGTTTTAAATATTTTTTTTAATTTTGGTTCTTGGGTAACGATAAGGCACAGAGAGACACGCTGAAGGAGGTTGCTACATTTAATTTTCCCTGTGATGAGTTTGTGGAGGAAACACATGCCCAACAGGAGTCCTATTTCTAAGAAAGACCATTTTAAATCTTTTTAGACTTTGCGACTTTAGGGATTCTTATGGGAGAATCCAATGGAACAGAAAGCAAGGTGTCTCTTAAAGGCACGTTGGATGCTTTCAAGCCTTTGCGAATGCACGGTGTAATAGGGGTTCCATGCTGTACATGCATATTCAAGATGGCTGCGGACTAACTCTTGACAAAGATGTCCAGATTTTATTGTCTATGGGAGAGAGATGTTGCATGAATTGAATTAAATATATCAACGGACAGTAACGGATAAGAAAATTGACATTTGTGTGTCCCAATAGGTACCTCATATCACACCGGCCATCAAGGCACTCATCATCCTAAATTAGAGCCTCTCCAACACGGAGCCACGACGCAGGGTCAGAACTGACAGCTCTCGAGCCCGACAGGATGCGCGTGACGCGCCTGATGTGGACCACTCGTATGAAGTCTGACAGGCGATTTGCACACCTGATGCACTTAAATCAAATGTAGGCAATAGGTCAATAAAATAGCATGTGACCTAATTGTATGGACATCATGTGAGAAGCTGTGTTTCCCATACAAACATTTTTAAAATTTCAAAGTAAACATTAATGCTACTGTCCCATATTCAAGTGTGCTTTAACGGACAAAGTGGTTTTTTTATGTGATAGGAGGCAAACGAGCAGACGGATCCCCTGATGGTAAGCAATTGCCGCCGCCCATGGACACCCGCGACACCAGTGGAGTCTCAAGTGCGCTGCCAACCTTTAAACCCCCTTTCCTCGGGATTGGGCCTCCGGTACCCTCACTCGCGCAGCGAAAGAAAGTACAATGCTGCTTCACGCCAGTTTTCTGTGAGGCCGTGTTATCACACTTCATGCCGAAGCGTGGCTCTCTCACAATTACATTTAGAATAGGTTTTCAGAAAAAAGCTTTATTTGTCAAAAACGTTACAAATGATGGAAACGTAAATTCTGCCAAACATAAAAGGAGTCATTTTCAATTATTTTTTTCCATCAAGAATACAATTTATTGTCTGATCTTCAACCTTCTAAATATGCACTTTATCCAAAAGAAAAATAAACTACATTAACTTTTTCATTATTACAGGAACGATTAATCTTTTTGGAGTCCGCGGGAGAGCCACGCTTCGGCATGAATGGGCCGGCTCGACCGGAGTGATACCACGGTCTCACAGAAAACCGGCGTGAAGCAGCACTGTGTTGTGTTTCGCTGAGTGAATGAGTGAGGTAAAGGTTGGCAGCGCACTTGTGACTCCACTGGTGTCGCGGGTGTCCGTGGGCGGCGGCAGTCACTTACCATCAGGTGATCCATCTGCTCTTGTGCCACCTATCACATAAAAAAAATGGCAATTTCATACTTTGACCCCTTTTATTAAATGGAGACGCTTTACCATGGGCCGACTCAACTACCACAGACTCACAAAAACCCGGCGACGAATGACGTTACCGGAGTCAAACTTTTAGTACCGTACTTGTGACTCAACTAGTCTTGTGGTGGCACGGAGCTGGTTGTCGGAGCGTGGAGAACTAGCGAATACTCGTGTGGAATTTGACAAGGTATTTGTTTGTGTTGCAATGAGGGCTTTCGCGTGTGAAAAATCCGCTAGATGGAGTGCTATAGGAGTGAAGTTCATATACAATGTGATTGGTTATTTTTAAACTTGAGGCCGTGTGGTCCCCGGCAGAGTAGAATAGGCCACCCTCACTCTTACCGAGGTGTCGTAAAAGGCGACTAAGGTAAAACTGCTGGCATGATCATCAGCACCCAGAGAAGGATAACTCTGCATTTATATCAAAACCCTCGCCAACCCGTCTGCCAAGCGTGGTGAGTATGGCAATTACCCCTCATGTGATTGAGGGAGGCCCGTGCCCCAGCAGTGGGGACTTAAATAGGCTGATGATGATGAAACGTGATCTGTCAAAATGTAAATTTGACAAACTAAACAACCAATGCGGTGGATGTTGGACCTCAGTCCAACAGTACGCCATCTAGCGGATTTTCACACGCGAAAACCGTCATTGCCACACTTTGACATCATCGAAAAACGGCATCAATCAGTGCTTGCGCTGTGTCTCGGTACCCTCACTCACTCGTTGAAATACTGCGCACATCACACATTTTACAATTAAAGAATTTATTATACTAGGAGTTCTCCTTTTTGTCTACCCGAGTGTACTATATTCGTGAGCTACGTATTTTGTTCCCAAACGTCACCCCTACATAATTGCCAGTGTGACCAAGTTAGGCGATTTTTCGCCTAATAAGCCACTCCGAAGGGTGTCGGGACGACCAAAAATGGCTTTCAACGACTGGTCGCCAATTAGGCTACTTCGAAAAAAAATTATTGCAGCTTGTTTAGGTTCTTTTATAGGGAGTCAAAATATAAATGAGTATAATGAAACGCACATTTAGGCACACGAGTCAAACTAAATGTTCGGGACATTCAAAAACATACTTTAATTGGATTATATAAAGACGATAATAAATTGACTTTGTATAGCCACACATCAAAGTAAACAAAACTGTTAAATTTTTTCAATCGACTCTCACCTTAATGTCAAACACATTTTGGTTCATTATCAATTTAGGAAATCGGACAGATTGTAGTAACCTGATGTGTGCCTGTCTTTACTGTACATCGGATCACAGATAAAAAAATAGCTCATTTCTTCGGTTCAAAGATTAAAAACAACTCCTTTCATCCCGAATTGAAATACCAACCTAAACTTACCGAGGTAGGGTCCCTGAAATCTCTTTTTAAGCAACCTGACCTATAATAGGCGATTTTGGGTTACTATTGAGAAAAAAAAAGGATTAGGCGAATTTAGGCTACTTGGCGCCAATTATTCGGCGATTTTGTCAGGGCTAGACCTGGCAACACTGATAATTGCACTTGCACCAAAACAAGCGTTAACCTTTTTTTTTTTTTTTTGGTGACCCAGTGAAAATGCACCTTATGCACGCTGAGAGGGGCTCTCCTCCGGGTTAGGTCTCTGCTAATCAGAGACCGTCCGGAGGCATACCCAATAAAACACTGGGGCGTTTCCATCCCTCGCCCAGGAAACACTCAGACCGGGGTGAGGACTGCCACGGGGGCTTCATCCGTCGCCCGGTCGGGGCGAAGAGGCTCGCCAGCTCGGCCTCTCTCCCACTCAACCTCCCGGGTAGCACCCACGCTGCTGGATGCAGTGCAAGCACCACCGAGAGGAGGACTGCGGGCACCCCTCCCCGCACATACACTGCTGGTTGCAGTGCAGTGCGAGTTAGGGACAAACCCGCAGGCTTTCAACATAATAACGCGTCGCAGAAACCGACTCCGCTGGCTGCGGAGCCGAGGAAATCCGCGACGCAAACAACTCCGACCTACCACCGCAATCCGCTGGCTGCGACCTTGCGGCGCAGGTCCCCAAACGTAGGCCTTGCGGCCACTGCGCCCGGAGGCGCTCCACTCTAGGGGGATGCCGACGTCAAAGCGCCCCGCCGGAAAACCGCCGCGCAACCCGCGCGGGCGGGGCCGGACACAGCGTCCCCAGGTCCGAAGACAAAAATGGCGCCTGCAACCCCGCTGTGCAATGGTTTAACCCGCTTTCACGGGCCCTAGTGCACCGTCAGGGAACGACACGAAGACGCCGGTCCTCAGACCCTCGGCGCGACAATGTAGGCCCTGTAGCGAAGTGCGCTTCAGCGCGGTCGCACGACAGGGCCGGTCCGTCGGGTGTGCATCCTTCGGCTAACAAGTAGCAATCCACGAATGAATTACTACCCGTCATTGCCCAGGAAAAACCGTGCTCCGCGGTAACCGTTTCTGCCTAATACCAACCGAAGTTGGAATCAGGACAGAACTGATTACCAGCAGGGCCACTCGAGGAGGTAGATGCACCTGAGTCCCCAAAACAAGCGTTAACCTAAATCAGAGCCACTCAACCACTGGAACCGTAACGTAACACTCAGAGGGCCTACAAGGAAATCGTCCTGTAACGATCGTGATTATACCTGTCGCACCCAAACAAACGTGACTGTAGGGACGGGGATAATGACTCGGCCGTGAATAATTATGTTTCGTTATGAGTCCTCAGGATGGTTCGCTCTAGGGGCCGACAGCTCGCGCCTAACAGTGTGGAGTTATTGATGGGACACTAGTAACTTACTAAGTATAACTAATGGCCTTAATCCGATGCAGTAGTTGTATGAGTGGCTAGGGTCATACGTCCTGGATATACGGGATATGTCCCGTCTTTGATAATCCAGACCTGAATTTATTTGAAAGAAAAAAATGCATTTATTGACCATTACAACACATAAAAATTAATACTTTAGGCATAACACGACACGACACAGATACAAAGACTCCTCTTTGTATCCCGCCTCTCCAAGCGATACGATGCGGTGTGGTTGTGTGGTCGATGAGGTCCCGACCTCAGCGTTTGCTGCTACGGCATTATCTGCGGTGCCGCAGCAGCGCTGGTATGTATGGTAAAGCCCCCTTTAATAATAGGGGTTAAAGTATTTTAACCCCTATTATTAAAGGGGCTTTACCATGGGCCGGCTCAGCGTTTGCTGCTACGGCATTATCTGCGGTGCCGCAGCAGCGCTGGTGTTTATTGCGCTGGTATTAATAATAGGGGTTACAGTATGTTAACCCCTATTATAAAAGGGGGCTTTACCATGGGCCGGCTCAGCATTTGCTGCTACGGCAGCCGCAGCAGCGCTGCTATTTATTTATTTTTGGAAGACTAACAGCTAAATATGACAATAAGCTTAAGAAACAAATGAGTAAAACAATGACAATAATAAGTATCCGCCGATGGTATTAAACAATAACTACGTAAAGCTGAAATGTAGTTAAAACATTTTGTTGTCCCAGGAAATGGTGAATTAGTAGGTATTTATTATTATAGACAGGGTCAATTCGACCCAAATTATACGACATCAATATCTCTTTACATTGACCTGACTTTGTACCAAGAATTTTTGCTACAAATGTTAGTCAATGAAGGCCGTTCACCGGTAGAAGCAGCCCAAAAAACAAATAAGACGGATATGGAGGGTCTAGCGTGCCAAAAAGCTTTCTGCCTTAATTGTTTTAATATTTCCCATGAAAATATATTTTCCTTCTTCTCTTTTTTGTTTTCTTAGTAGCCCCAAAATTAAGTAGTTTTTGATAATGGCGTACTGGCAACTCTATTGAAAAGTTCGTCTGGTTTTTGCGTAATATTTTAATTTCTTTATTGCACAGAAAAATAATAATTACAAATAACAAAAATAATTATATTTGTATTTGGAATTTAACAGAGGTCCCCAAACTACCATTTTGAGGTGAACATATACATGTATATATTTTTTAAATTCTTATATAAAAAAATAAGTATATAGAGGTATGATTTGGTTCTAAATTGAATGATAGTGAATGGCCGTGTGGTGCGCGGCAGAGTAGAATAGGCCACTCTCTCTCTTACCGAGGTGTCGTAAAAGGCGACTAAGGTAAAGCTGCTGGCATGATCATCAGCGCCCAGAGAAGAAAAACTCTGCATTTATATCAAAACCCTCACCAACCCGTCTGCCAAGCGTGGTGAGTATGGCAATTACCCCTCATGTGATTGAGGGAGGCCCGTGCCCCAGCAGTGGGGACTTAAATGGGCTGATGATGATGATGATGATGATGAATGATAGTCTTCTAAACAAACAAATAACGTAACAAGTCAATCAAAGCATGAAACAAAACATCAGTTTATGAAATTAGCTCTTCAGTGGAATTATAATCACATTTTTCTAAGCAATTTGTGATGGCCAATAGTTCATTGATCACACGTGGAAAGCGATAAAAGTACGACGTACTCACGTACGATGAGCAAATCGATATGCCCCATCGACGGGGCATACACAGTCAACGTGTTAAGCACTTCTGCTACGGATATTAGACAGCAAAATAGACGTATGTCATAAGTTACGTTCAAGTTAAATCTTGAAGTAGTCTTCAGCAAGTTGCCGTTTGAGTGATGTGGTGCACCAGGAGCTCAATTTTTGATTCACTCGTATGACTTAGCGTCGTCGCATGCGACGTAAGTCACATTCGCCTTCTAAGTCGCATGAAGCCGATTTCCCTTAGTTTTGAATCATTCGATTTCGATGTTGCCAATATAATGCGATAAATTGACATTCTAACCCTTCCTTGCAGAGTTTTACAAAAACCGGTAACTTCCGCATTGCAAACGGAACGCAAAAACCATAGATTATTGGCTGAATATGAAAATCTTTGCTTTTTTGACATAAAAACTATAAATGTATTGAAATTTATAATATTTTGTTTATGGTTGTTGCTTGTTTATGTATTGACAACTATTTTGACGTTGCTTCTACCGCTCGCTTTATGTCACTCGACCAACTAGTGGGTGGGGTCACTCGTTACAGACGAATGATTCAAAAATGCGGAATTTCGTATGTCGAAGGAAAATCAGTAGAAATCGTGCGCACGTCACAACGCGAAGTCATTTACTCAATCAAAAATAGGCCTCCAGTACCAGAATAAATCAAAATCTGATGATTATCTGCTGAGCTAGGCAGCTGTAAGAATTCGTTTTTCAATAGATCGTACATTTAGTATATGTCCCGGTTTTATCCTCTATTTGATTCGATTACAAAACGTAACCTTAAATTATTACCGTACTGATGCTTATGCCGCCACTCCGTTCCAATACGCAATGATAAAAGGGACTAGTTTATTCCGGAACTTTTCTTAGATCACGTTTTGTAATAAGAGTTTTAGTCCTTACTTTTAGTCTATTTACCTACTTGATGGCACAAAAATTAAATAGAAATAAATTTATTGACCAGTAAAATTTGTACATATAACAATAATGCCGTTGGTTTCTGCACTAAGCACGAGGCTTGTATCGCCGAAACCGTATTGTTTTACGGTAACATTTAGGTATTACAGACACCAGTTCGTAGTCAAGAAAGGAAAGTAACGAAAGAAAAACAAATAAAATAGTTAAATAACAAATTTGAACCTTGATAAAACATTTTTTTTTTATATATAATATTTAGGAACATTGAGTTGTAATAGTACCACTTTAGGTATGTGTGTGTGCGGGTGAGGGTTTGTGTGAATAACCTTAAGTTAACTTTAATGACCTCATATACGACTACGAGTTAAAATGGTAGGTATAATTAGTCTACAGCATTAAACGTTCTGAAAGGAAAATATGGCGACAAATATTAAAAAGTAAAATAAAATAGTTTTTTATTTTTCCATTCGGTAATCCGATTCTCGCCAGATTCACTCATGCGGTTAATTGTGAATTTTAACGTTACTTAAGTTAAGTTTGTTCATTAAAACTTCACCGAGTTTCCTCGGCCTCCAGTGTACGCGGTCGTGAAAAACCCGTCCTCTACTAATTGCGCAATATTATGGCCGTTGATCCGGAAAACTGTTGCTACTTACCCGAATTAAATCTACATATTCTTTTTATGTGATTTGTGTTTGTAGTGTTACATCTATGTTTCTTGTGTTGTTCATCTATATGTTTCTTGTATGTAATTTCTCTGTTGTCTTATATTCGCAACAGCTACTAATACGAAATAATGTCAATATATATGAGATGTTGTAACAATAATATACATTTTTATGTGATAGGTGGCAGACGAGCAGACGCATCACCTGATGGTAACCGATGGCCGCGGCCCATGGACACCCGCGAAACTAGTGGAGTCACAAGTGCGCTGCCAACCTTTAAGCCAACTTTCCCCTAAATCGGGCCTCCGGTACCCTCACTCACGCAGCGAAACACTGCAGAGTGCTGCTTCACGCCGGTTTTCTGTGAGGCCGTGGTATCACTCCGGTCAAGCCAGCCCATTCATGCCGAAGCGTGGCTTTCCCACAGTCATTAGTAATTTTATAAAAGGATGTTAATATTTTGTACGAGCATTCCCGCGGTGTGGGCGGCATCAGTTTGGAGTTTCTCAGTGACTTGTGTTTTCAGGCATGGGCATCTCTTGGCTGAAATGATAATGACGATACCTATATTTGTGCTACCTTAATTTCTGATACAAATGTATAACCTACTTTCGTTGATAGGTGATGTTATATCTATTTATGTTTGAGGAACAGTGGAGTCACAAGTGCGCTGCCAACCTTTAAACCCCTTTCCCCATGATTGGACCTCCGGTACCCTCACTCACGCACACCCTACCTTAATTTCTGATACAAATGTTTAACCTACTTACGTTGATAGGTGATGTTATATCTATTTATTTTTTAAGGAACGAAAATAATCTAGCTCTAGTATTTAGTCGTGTTTTGTATAGAAGACTAATAACAATGTTGTTATCAAGGCTGTTATTTATGTCTTTACAATAGCATCCCTATTCACCCCAGGATTCCCAGACACGTTTAATTTGCTAATTAAAACTTCATCGCAATTCCTCGGCCTCCAGTATACGCGGTCGCAAAGGAAACCGTTCTCAACTAACGGAGCAAAAAGGCCGCTGATCTGGAAAACTGTAGCTTATTCCTCGAATTAAATTACCACATTATTTTATGTCCGAGGAACGAAAACAATCTAACTAATCATATAATCGTAATCTGTATTAATTATCAGACTAAGATTTTGAGATATAGTACCCTAATTATCATTTAGATGTAGTAAGTATTTTTAATATTCCATTTTCCGATTAAACGCAAGTTTCAAAAAATATTGACGCTCTGTTGGTCTAGTGGTTTAACTACCAGGCCGTGATCTTGGGGTCCTGCGTTCGATTCCCGGGTCGAGCGAAAAGTATGTTTTGAATTTTTCGAATCTAGCTCTGGTTTGTGATTACTAATCCACATTTCGCAAGCGTGGTGATTAAGCCTTATCCTATCATAGTAGCGATATCTTGATTTCTATGTTGTGATGTTTATGATGGAGGCCTTTGCCCTGCAACTCAGTTTATAGGTTGACACTTTACTTTACTTTTATACTACCGATCCGTTTGGAACAGTGATAGTGAACGCTGCCTTTGGTCCAAGGGTTGCGGGTTCGATCCCCGCACAATACAAACATTTGTGTGCATGAACATGTCTGTTTGTATTGGTCTGGGTGTTTCTTTATATAATACTTTTCTTTTGTAAATACATACGTATTTACAAAAGAAAAGTATTATATGTATATATTTGTAATCCCACTGTTGATTCTGATATCCGTAACACAGGTGCTTGAGCTACCTATCTCGGAGTCAGATCAATGTATGTGACGTTGTGAATATATTGTGAAATATTTAAACTATAGGTGTTAGTAACAATATTACCTTACAAACTATGTTAGTACATATATATATATTTTTTTTTCTTTTTTTTTAAATTATTAGTTTGTTATTTCTTTTAAAAAAAAATATTGTACTGCTTTTACTTATCTACCTTTTTTTACAATGAATTCCCTATTCACCCCGTGGGCTATTCTAGTCGTTGATGCGTTCAATTAGCTAATTAAAACTCCGTCCCAATTTCTGATACCTCTTCCTTAAAACCGTCTTTAGCTAATAGGGCTGATCTGGAAAACAGTTTATTCTTTCCCGGATTAAATCTGCTTCAAAGATGGTTATATGTAGGTAACAGTAAAACATCAACATTAGAAGTGGAAATACTTATAAACTTTGAACATGCATTTTACGTATGTATTACAACTATAGAAAAAATATAATCGTAAATAAGTTCTGGTAGGAACTGACTGACTTTAGTTAGATAAAAACTGAGGCCAGTAAAAATTAGTTTTTACTGCACATAACATATATATAGAAAAACATAAAACAACTTAATAGGCTTGTGTACTAGGTCAGAGATTGGCAGATTTTTAAATAGCATCGATAAATTATAACGGTCAAAAGGAGCTATGTACAAAATTTCAGCTGGAAACCTTATGTATTATTTTTGTTTTGAGCCCTCAAAGGCAAAGATACGCAAGTAAATTTTAAGTCTTAAATTTACGAAATATTTATATAGCAATAGATACGAATATGTTATTCAATTTATAGCAACTTTTGTTAAGAAACCATTTTCATAAACGCACTATTGCATATAGCTATCAAACAAAGCTATCTCGCGATGCGCGCAAACTAGTGACGGCTTACGTCACGCCTTACGTCGCTGTTTGTATGGAGCGTTTTGGGCAAGTCTATTTTAAGTAATTTTCAAATAGTCCTATCTCGAAGAGTTTCCAAGCTAACCAATCCATTCTTTCACCGATGTTTTCACTTTTGATGGATTCTTATATTACCAACAAGAAAAAAAAATAAGACAAGCTTATTATGATTGTTTGAACATCATTTAAGAGTCAGAACCAGATATTTTATTGACAATAAAGTATGTCACTTTAGCAAGGGCGATTATTTGTGTGAATTTTACAACAGTTTAACCATATCGGGTACACAATAAAAACTACACAATACGCATTGTTTCCGATTAAAATATTATTTTTGATTTTCAAATGTTTATAATCAACATAATGTTTAGCTATAGCCCGAATCGACCAATTTTGATCCGATATACCATAGATTTATACACGGATAAGGATTGGCCAAATCGGGCCTAATTTAATTAAATTACTTGAAAGTTAATTTTCAATCAACGTTGCTTGCTACAAAACAATGATGAATCCAGTGATCTAGAAAATTCCGCGGTTGAATTAAGTCACGCATTCGCCTGTGCTTAACTTGCCCGCCATTATCCGTCAGTGTTGTCAACACACTTCGGTGCCAGATTGGCACTTTTTATAGGTCTACGAGTAACACTCAAATGACATTTAGCTTTCAGTTATAGCAATTAAAAACTACTCTCAGACTATTTTACTTCAAGCTTACGTTTTAACATCAGTTTTTAGGTATTGTATTTGTGCATCTTAAAATTTTTAAAAATGTTGTACCAATGCTCTACTTCAAAATAAGATACTAGATTTTTACTTTTCATGTGATTTATAAGGCTTTAAATGGGAGTTTTGATAAATTTTGCCTGCTTTTGAAGCTATCAAACTCATCTCACTTTCATGCTTGTTAGTACACATCAGAGAATATTACCAAATTCTCTCCCAGACTCTTTAAACTCCCAGAAAATTTAAACAAAAATAGCCACCATTTAAAAAAAAAAAAAGAATGTATTTTCTATAATTTTTTGACAGTGGATACACTGTATATGTCAACAGTACTAGTTTTGTAAGTTATTAGGTAATATAACAATCTTGCGTGCATGTTTCCACTCGGCACCTAGCACAGATTCGTATTATAGTGTTGGCAGCACTTGCACCCGGGAGCGCCTGGGCTTACGGGATTTATACGTTTCTACTCACCCCGATATACGTCGGAATTGCTTATTTATGCCGGCTGTTTTCTAAATAGGAGCAGCCACTAAGTAATTCCGCTCACAGAATAGAGAGAATAATGGACAATGCGACAGAAAATCATTTTCCGAAATTAAAAATACTATTTCCAGATTAGACTCATAGAAATTTAAGAAAAATATTTTCAGACTCTTTAAACAGTCATATTTATAAAGAAAAATAATGTAAAAAGCCTCCTCTGACGTCATCACTCCGCATGACAAATTAATAACGCTTTTGTTCACAATGATTTAAAAAAGTTTTGAATAAAGTAAAATCTCTGATCATAAAATGACAAGACAAAATAATAATGAATTTTGATGATAAAAATGAATTTAGAGTGATATCAGCTGAATCCGTAGGTGGATAAAACGTAAAAACACCGGCGTTTTATTGAGTGACTGTGACTTTGACTGACTTCGACTGTTGACTACCTACTTATTCTCAATAAGTTAGTTGACATTGGCAAATTATCTTCGGGTAGAGCCATATTAAAAATATATATATAGCACTGACATCACAAAACGTTGAGCCTCAAGTCTACGTCACTTCTGGCATATTCATTAATAATTTAAAAAATAAATCATCATCATCATCATCAGCAACCCACACTCGTCCACTGCTGGACATAGGTCTCCCCTAATGCACGCCACTGCTCCCGATTTTCGGCCACTCTCATCCAGCCCACACCAGCCAGCCTTCGAATGTCATCATCCCATCTTGTCGCAGGGCGTCCAACACTACGCTTACCGAGTCGCGGTCTCCACTCACGGTCTTTACGGCTCCAACGGCTGTCAGTTCTGCGGCTAATATGATCAGCCCACTGCCACTTCAGTTTGCTAATTCGGTTGGCTATGTCGGTGACTCTGGTTCTCTGTCGGATTACATCATTTCTGATGCGGTCCTTCAGAGATACTCCGAGACTTTCCATAGCTCTTAAACAAATAGATCAAAAAATAAATAGTTTAATAAAAAATCACACATTTAATCATCAAAACATAATAAATAATAATAATAAATAAATATTTCACAACATCACAAACATTGATCTGACTCCGAGATCCGATAATGTCATCTTTTTTTTCTTTCTTTAGCAAAAAACGTACAAAAATGCAAATGTTTTGTTCTGTCATATGCTGTGTGCTGCCAACCATAAAACCCATTTCCCATACTGGTTACCGGAACGTCTATTAAAAATAATTTTCTTTTTCAGATAACCCCTCTCTCCCCAAAGTGGAAGTACGCCATTGAGAAAAGGATAGAAACTGAGAGGCAGATAACGATGAAAGCCGTTGCTCAGGGGGCCAAACTGCGACCGGGCCATTTCTGGGACCTGAGCGGGACATTCCTCTTTACTATCTACGTTATGACGGCATTAGGTCTGTACCATTACGACTGAAATTAATTTGAATCTTTGGTAACAGCTTAAAAATACTAATCCGTCAGACGAGCAGACGGATCACCTGATGGTAAGCGATTACCGCCGCCCATGGACGCCTGCAACACCAGTGGTGTCACAAGTGCGCTGCTTACCTTTTAACCCCCCTTCCCCTGGATTGGGCCTCCAGTACCCTCACTCACGCAGCGAAACACAGCGCATGCACTGCTTCACGCCGGCCCTAGAGCAACACAGGTCTTATGTCTGCCACCACTCGCTTAAACCCGATAGGAGGGTTAGGCCAAAAAGGCTTGGTTTGGCGTCATCAGGGATGACGTACGGTGACAAAAGGCTCACCATTAGAGATGCCAAAAACCGTGGGAAGTTAAGGAGGTGTAGCCAGAAAGCGGACCCTGGGCTCCACCAGAGGACCAATTTAAGACGCAACTGGGTTGGTGATCATGGATAAAGATGTTGGGTGGTGGAGGATAGTAGCCAAAAACAAGTTCAAGTGACACAATCCTGAGTGCCTAATTTAAAGTAGACGTTACTACAGAATCGGAGTTCCCTCTCTTTCACACGCGCTGTGTGTCTCCTTTGTCTGAATGCGACAGGATTATTCTCGTTCGTTACGGAACGGCTTTAAGGTGACGGGTAGGGCACACTAGCGACGCCAATCGATTTTAATTGTTAGCTACTAAACCGGATCTATTTTAAACAATTTCTACATTACAACCTCTCGGCAAACACATATACTATTTATTAAGTAACCATGCACAAATGTTGGGTCCAATTTTGTACGCGAAAAATTGATTCACGCTAAAAGTAGCTGCTTTTGGCGGTAATCAATTTTTCGCGAACGCGTTGGGCCCACCATTTGTGCATGGTTATTAAATAAATAATATAAGTGTTAGCCGAGAGGTTGTTACCCAGAAATTGTTTAAAATAGATCCGGTTTAGTAGCTAACAATTTAAATCGGTTGGTGTCGCTAGTTAGGGCTACCCGTCGCCTTAAATTAAGCCACTTGTATCCCACCTCATTCATAGTCAAACTCTTCTGTAGATGAAAATTATTGCGTCCGTAGCACAGGTACACGTAGCATAATCGTAGCACACCTTCTGACTACTACGAGCTTTGCTACGAGATTTGTTACGAGCTTTGCTACGGATAGCTGCGGGCACGCAGCAAGAGTAACATTATGGAAGATATTGAAATGTTTTGTGCAAAATGTACCTATCTTGATATCAAAAGCCTATTCTCATTTCTTATATTATAATAAGTTAATGATTTTGTAGGTTTCGGCGCTCCAGTCCCACAAACGATATATGGAAGAACTTCTGCAATAATATATGCCGCTCTTGCCGTCCCAGGTCATATTTATCTTAGTAAGTTTATACTTTAAGTATAAATTAAGTGTGTAACACATGAGTACCTACTTTACTGTTAACATTATCATAGACAAAGACGTTAGCCACACGATTGAGTGAGGTTACGGTGTTGATTCTTATTACCTAAAACATAAGAGTCGTCAATGTGCAGAACCTTACTGTGGCTCATAGTACAGTCAGCATCAAAAGTAGCTTAACCTTTGTTGTGATTAATTTACCTAAATTGTATTTCTAAACCGCATATTCACCGACCTAACTTACGTACGTACATAAGTACCTAGCTATAGATCAACATCATCTATGCGACACCATAGCACGCGTATTTAAAACAGTGTCTTAGAAAATATTTTTAGTCGCCAATAAAATTGCTACAAGACACACGTATTTCTCTTCCTCCACCCCTTCAAGCAAAAGTGCATCTTATTACAATCAACATATGGTCGCAATCGAGCCACATAGCACAGCGACGGACCGGCCCGCACCGGGAGCGAGAACAAAAGCGCCTGCATTCCACAGCGATATAAGGACGAGCTCGCCGATGCCTACTGCCTACGAGGGCGGTTCTACTGCGGACTTTAGTTTCGTGCGTAATTGGTGAAGTTATTACATTTTCAACTTTGATATCGTTTCGCCTCGAAATTAGTGAATTGAAGACACTTCCATAGTGATATTGAAAAATGGCTTCTCAAGAAAAATTACTAGCTATTTTGGAAGAATCGGCAAGTTTGCTTCAAAAATCACAGATAAATCTGAAAAAATGCCCCAAGGCCAGATTAACTAAAGGATATATACAAACACGCTTGGGGGTGATCGATGATTACTGGAATTCGTTCAAGAACGCACATCAAGAATTAGTAAAATGTACAACTAAAGAACTACGACAAACATTTCCCTACTTTGCAAATGAAGAGTTTTTTAAGTATGAAGAGATTTACGCCGTCCTTCAAGGAGATTTGAAAGATATGCTCATTTCACAACATGAATCATCATCAGCTATGGACTCCAGCTCGGTGAACACATCCATCAACACGACGAATCCACGCTCTGCTGCCATACAGTTACCGAAAATACAATTACCTATATTTAGCGGTAGTTATGAAGAATGGCCCACCTTCAAAGATCTGTTTACTTCGTTGGTGCACGATAATAACACATTAAGCGATGTGCAAAAACTTCATTATTTGAAATCAAGTATTTCGGCAGAAGCTCAAGTATTATTGAAGTTCATTCCCGTTACCTCCAATAATTATACCCATGCATGGAACATTTTATCCACAAGATATGGCAATAAACGAATGATTGTGAATCACACTATGAAAAGATTGTTCAACCAAAGAAAAATGAATACTCAATCAGCTGTTCAGATGAAGTGCCTGTTAGATACTACCACAGAATGTTTAAACAATTAAGAAAACAACGGCATTCGTACAAGCTCTTGGGATCCGGTAATTATTTATCTTCTCGTGCAGAAGTTGGACTCAGAGACACACAAAAGTTGGGAAGAGTATGCATACAAGGAAGAAGGTCAAGCTTTGCCTACTTGGGAAGAATTTAGAAAATTTTTGGAATCAAAGTTTCGCACTCTTGAATTGATTTCGACAAACACGCGAAATGATAACCGTCGGGAGCCAAACAAAGATCGTTCGTCGTACCAGTCTTATGTAGCCACGTCAGCAGCCACCGAGAAGGTATGTCCTATGTGCCAGGGTGACCATAAATTATGTTTTTGCAAGGAATTTACCAAGATGGAACCTACTCGGAGAAGTGAGTTTATTAAAATTAAACACTTATGTTTCAACTGTCTTGTACCAGGACACCCAGTCTCGAAGTGTAAGTCACCTGGGTCCTGTAGAATTTGTCGTAAGCGTCATCATTCTCTTCTTCATGTGAATAAAATCGAACCAGCGGCATCATCAAGTTCTCCTCAACCGCTGGCCTCATCACATGTAGTTGAAGACCAAAGAACTTCAAGTCAGTACAATGATGGCGTCATCAGTCAGTACAAGTCAGAATTTAGCTTTATTAGCTACCGCGATAGTGGAAGCAACAAGTGAGCACGGTCACATCATTTCACTACGCGCGTTAATTGATCCAGGTTCTCAAGCAACCTTTATTAGTGAGAAGGCGACTCAACTATTGAAGCTCAAAAGACAACCTGCAAAGGGAACTGTTATAGGGGTGGGATCTACAAGGACCGAGATCAAGCATGTGGTACAGCTACAAATAAGATCACAGTGGGACCCAAATTATAGTTTGTCTACGCAAGCCTACGTGATGTCAAAGCAACTGACCACAAGGATACCTACCAAAACAATTATTCGAAAATCATGGCCCCATCTCAAGGGACTCAACTTGGCTGATCAAACATTCTTCATGCCAGGGTCTATAGATTTACTCTTGGGGATTAAGGAGTACACTCAAATTCTGGAACAAGATCTAATCAAGGGTCCAACAGGCACACCCACCGCTCAGAAGACCGGTCTGGGCTGGATACTCTTTGGAGATATTAATATTCAACAAAATGAAAACACATACGTCGTTATGCATCATCATATTGAAGTAGAAGACATGTTGAAGTCTATGTGGGAAATAGACACAGATACAAAAAGGAAGTTTACGCTAGAAGAAAGGCTATGTGAAGATTTATACCAAAGGACAACTACAAGAAACGAAGAAGGAAGATACATTGTAAAATTACCGTTTCGATCAGAAACACTAAAATCACCTGAAGGAAACACCAAAGACATAGCTACAAAGAGATATTTACAATTAGAAAGAAAATTTATGAAGTCACCAGAATTGAAGAAAGAATATAGCAAGGTAATAAATGAATATATAGAACAAGGATATGCAGAAAGAGTTCCTGTAACAGAAAGAAAATCCATACCATCTGTCTACTTACCTCATCACGCTGTGATTCGTAATGACAAGGAAACTTCAGCCACCCGTGTTGTATTTGATGCTTCGTCTCGGGGATCAAACAATGTTTCACTCAATGACGAATTACTAGTGGGTCCACAATTACAAGAAGACTTAAGATATCTTCTCATGAGATGGAGAATGAAACGTGTTTGCTTTGTGGCAGACATTAAAAAAATGTACCTTCAGATCATGGTGACTAACAATGACGCTAACTATCAGCGGATTCTCTGGAGATTCGATGAATCAGAAGATCTAGAAGACTTCCGTCTCCTTCGTGTTACATTTGGTACAGCTTGCGCCCCATATTTGGCTGTTAGAACGCTTCACCAAGTGGCCAATGACGAAGGAGGAGAATACCCACTAGCCGCTTCAACTATAAGGGAAGATTTCTACATGGACGATCTTTTGTCTGGAACAGATACGGCGGAGTCCGCCATATCACTAGCTAAAGAAGTAACAGAGACATTAAAGAGAGGATGGTTTTCAACTTACAAAATGGTCATCCAATGACGTAGAATTCATGAAGTCAATCGATGAGAAAAATCGATCAACCAATGCACAAGTAGACTTGAATCTTGATGGAACTATAAAGGCATTGGGAATCGTATGGAACCTAGGTTCAGACCAATTCCAATACAACATAACTTTACCACCTATAAACGGACCTATAACTAAACGTAGTATCTTGTCCGATATACAAAAACTATTCGACCCACTTGGTTGGATTTCACCTTGTACAATAATGGGAAAAATTCTAATGCAAAGGTTGTGGTTGGAAAAAGCAACATGGGACGAAAACTTGAATAACACATTAACAGAAGAATGGAAAGAAATTAGAGCTGACTTCAAGAATATTGACAAGATTAAGATAGATAGATGGCTAAGCACAAATGATGATAACAAAGAGACTATTCAAATTCATGGATTCAGTGACGCGTCTATGCGTGCATACACCGCTGTTGTATACCTGCGAGTGGAGAGACAAGATGGTGAAATCGAAGTCAAACTTGTTGCTGCTAGAACCAGAGTAGCTCCATTGAAAACTGTCTCATTACCACGCCTTGAACTCTGCGGAGCCTTAATTTTATCCAAACTCATGAAACAAGTTGGACAAGCTATGAGAATACCCACCTCACGAATGTTTGCATGGACTGACTCTGAAATTGTTATTGCATGGTTAAATGGAGAACCCCGTAGGTGGAAGCCTTTCGTAGCAAACAGAGTGGTCGAAATTGTGGAAAATATTAACAATAACCACTGGTATCATGTACTATCACAAGATAATCCAGCTGATGTTGCCTCGCGAGGAATGTTGCTGTCTGACTTGAAGAAATGCTCCTTGTGGTGGACGGGGCCGAGTTGGTTATCTGAAAAGGAAATAAAGATTAGTAAACAAGAAAACATGACAACAGAAATAGAAAAGAAAAATAATAAAATAACTACTTACCATACTATTGAAGAAGATGAAAATGAGAAAACTATAACATCGCATTTTGAAAACATGGAAAGTTTAACTGAATTAATAAAGATTATTACTTACTGTAGAAGATTTTTGAATTATAAAAAGAACAAAAATACACAGGAAGATTTTACAACACAAGAATTAGAAGGTTCATTAAACAGTTGTATAAGAATAATACAAAAGGAAGAATTCAAAGAAGAAATATATAAACTGCAAGCAAAGAAAGAAGTAAAAAAAGGGAGTCCACTTAGGTCTTTAAATCCATACCTAGATGAAGAAAATAGTTCTCAGGGTGGGCGGTCGTCTCAGGCATGCAGATTTGCCCAGTAATAGAAAACATCCAATCATTATAGGGAACAAGAATTCACTAACACCCCTGATTATTGCAGACGCACACATCAAAACACTGCACTGGAGGTGTACAACTCATGTTATGCTACTTGCGCTCTAAATATTGGATTATACGTGCTAAATCACTTGTGAAGAAATGTATACACAGATGTATGACATGTGCTAAACAGCGTGCTGCTGTGAAGTCGCAAATTATGGGAGATTTGCCAGAACAGAGAGTGACTCCTTCAAGACCGTTTTTACACAGCGGTGTAGACTTCGCTGGCCCATTTCAAACTTTAATATCAAAGGGTAGAGGAAATAAAACCACCAAGACCTATGTAGCTATATTCATATGTATGTCAACGAAGGCCATTCACATAGAACTTGTGGGTGACCTCACGGCAGAGGCATTCATAGGTGCATTCAGACGTTTCGTAGCGAGACGGGGGCGATGTAGTCATATGTGGAGTGATCAAGGACGTAACTTCGTTGGCGCCAGTAAGGAATTGCGTGATGCCTGGAACAATGCAAATTTACAGTTCACTGGAGACATATCTAACACATTAGCATCCGATGGCACGCAATGGCATTTTATCCCTGCATATAGCCCTAATTTTGGAGGATTGTGGGAAGCGGGCGTCAAATCAATCAAGTATCACCTAAAGCGTATCATCACTACTCACCTTACCTATGAAGAGATGACTACAATACTGTGTCAAATCGAATCCTGTTTGAATTCTCGCCCATTATGTCCTATAGATGACACTGACTCAGAAAACGTAGACGCACTTACCCCAGGTCACTTCCTGATTGGAGAGGCTCCAATTACTGTCCCGACACCTGAAATGAAAGATATTAAAATACATACCTTAACACGTTGGCAGCTGACCCAGAAGCTTCTACATGATTTCTGGCGGCGATGGCAGGACGAATATCTTGCAAGATTGCAACAGCGTCCTAAATGGCTTAAAAAACAAGACGAGTTTAAAATTGGTGATATTGTCCTGATAAAAACTGAAAACTTACCTCCTGGTAAATGGTCACTAGGGCGGATTACAGAAAAACACCCAGGAACTGATGGTCACACTAGGGTCTATAGTGTTAGGAGTAGTGGAACTGTTACTAAAAGAACTGTAACTAAGTTGTGTCCGTTGCCTATCTAGTATTATCAGTGAAATAGTGCTCAGTGTTTAATCAGTGTTAAGTGTATCAAAGTGTTTAAGTATACCTACCTACATAAGGGGTAACTATTGCATGTTAATGTTTATTTGTTAGTAGGCATGATGACAAATATTTTGTTTGCTATAATCAAGGGAATTAAATAATACGTACTTCATAATAACGCAGTTAAAAATAATTTGAAAATTAATTTTTTTTGCCTTTATTTCAATTCAATTCTTTATTTGCATTGGCTTGTACACAGCTCTGATAAATTTCACTATCTCATACAATGTAGGTATCTATCAATTTCAATACTTGTCATCATCCCTATCGTAAGTTTACTTATTTGTAATAAGTTTCATACCTATTCTGTATGATTTAAGAAATCTTTAAAGAACTTTGCGTTTATATACTTACTTGCCGTTATGCTTTGAATAAGGTGTTTTTAAAAGGACCTCCAGTCCTTTTGGTGGGCGGTATGTTGTGATTAATTTACCTAAATTGTATTTCTAAACCGCATATTCACCGACCTAACTTACGTACGTACATAAGTACCTAGCTATAGATCAACATCATCTATGCGACACCATAGCACGCGTATTTAAAACAGTGTCTTAGAAAATATTTTTAGTCGCCAATAAAATTGCTACAAGACACACGTATTTCTCTTCCTCCACCCCTACAAGCAAAAGTGCATCTTATTACAATCAACAACCTTTTAGTCAAAGAAACCGTTCTAGGTATTATAGTAAGTTTCTAAGGGGTACGTACAAAATGTTACTTCAACATGTTACTAATGTGTTAAGATACGTTTGATGCTGATCGTACTCCTTGGCAATATTATCAATCGATTCACGGCTGCGGCGGCCAATCTCAACGATCAGCCACTTACGCAGAATATATTGACTGACCGGATGGCGCAATTGGTAGTGACCCTGCCTCTTACGCCAGAGGTCGTGGGTTCGATCCCCACTCTGGACAAACATTCGTGCGGTGAACACTTGTGTTTGTTCAGTGTCTGGGTGTAATATATGTATGTATTTAAGTATATATTTGTGTTCCTCTATTGTCTGATATCTGTAACACAAGTGCTTAAGCTACTTAGTATGGAATCAGGTCAATGTATGAAATGTTGTGAGAATTATATTAAAGTACACAAGTGTGTGCGCGCGCAAACACAAGTGCACTTTCTATTTCCTTACCCTCATAATCCGATGGGATACCAGCGTGACACGACCGGAGAGGGATCGGGCGCAGGACCAATGGCTTAACGTGCTTTCTGAGGCACTGAGGTACAAGACCGCCAACTTCCAGACTCCGGGCTGACACTGAGAATTTTTTTACAGAAAAACTCAGGAACACATTTTGGCCCGACCCGGGGATCGAACCTGGGTCCCCCAGCGCAGCCGTCGCTTTGGGAGTGCGTCGCACTTTGCGACGCACTTCCCACTTAAACAGCAGTCTTGTAAACTTACAAAAAATGACGGTGTATATTTTTAAACTGAATATGTATTTCAGTGATGAACCTCAGTACGTGCATGGTTGCCCACATCGAGAGGTACATCCGACGATGCAAGTTAACTCTTCGAGACAAGAAGCCTTGGAATGGATCTAATTCAAAAGACAATAGAGGCGAGTTTAACATTATGTCACAGTATTAATATTTCCAGTAGCAACATTTCATATTTCAAACACGAGAAGAAAGTTCGCCCTTTCCAGAGGCCGGTTGCAATATTTCGCACATGAAAATCAACATAGTATTAACTCAAAACTCGTTGTTATGAGATTTTAAACCATATAAACGTAACTTTAAGGCGGTGTTTCTAAAAACAACAGTTTTTGAGTTGACATATGTAATGTATGTGAATTTTCATGTGTGATTTGTATTGTATGGAGACTTGGGGACATCTCATTATGAGACAACTCAGACAACAACAGTTCACAATAAGTACCTATTTTCCTTTCTCTATTACCTGAGCTTTCCTCTTATACTACACGCAAAGACTCTACTAGCACGAACTATTCAAAACAATCGTAGCGTATAGGTGCAATTTGTATAAAAAAAATGAAGAGCTCCCTCTATTGTACGCAAACAAAAGTAAAAATCGGAATTCGAACGTCTGACAGGATAGTATCATTACAGTATAACAAAAAACTCTTGTTATACTGTGGTATTGTAACGTGGGCGTGGTGCTAGCGCCTGTCAAAGTCAACGAATCCTACATTTGATGTTTGTTTTCATGGCTTACTATAAAGATAAGATAAAGATAAAAAAAAAATCTTTATTCAATTAAGGTTTACACAGAACACTTATGAATGTCAAAATAGATACATAATATCTACCGCTGTATTATAGTTTTTTTATGTGATAGGTGGCAGACGAGCAGACAGATCACCTGACGCTTCGGCACGATTGGGCCGGTTCGAAAGGAGTCGAAACAAGACAGAAAACCGGCATGAAGCAACATTGTGCTGTGTTTCGCTGCTTGAGTGAAGGGACCGGAGGGGAGAAAGGTGGGTTTAAACGTTGGCATCGCACTTGTGACCCCACTGGTGTCGCAGGTGTCGGTTACCATCTATGGCAGGTGCGATCTAGCTGCTCGTTTGCCACCTATCACATAACAAAAAATACTCTGCCATTTGCCCTGAGTCTTTGCGTATAGTATAAGAGTGCCCAGTTCAGTGCCATTCTAATGTTAAGACAGTGATTACCGTAATTCAATGCTACTAGGAAACGTTATACTGTGACGAAAGCTAGTTAGCTTGACCATTGTTACGAGTTCGTAAACAGGAACCCAGGAACCATGTTCGTAGCTAACAGGCGATGTCGCTTGTTGCTCTTAGTTGTTCGTAGCTCGTACCACGTAGAACCTTGTAGTACGATATATAATCGTAGTACGTACTGTTATGTCCATTATTAATAAATGCTTCGGTCGTCATATCGTCATTTAAAAAACGGTTGACCACCATCCGCATACAGTTGCCCAACATCCGCACACAGTTACCCACCATCCGCATACAGTTGGCCACCATCCGCACATAGTTGCCCACCATCCGCACACAGTTGGCCACCGTCCGCACACAGTTACCCACCATCCGCATACAGTTGGCCACCATCCGCACACAGTAACCCACCATACGCATACAGTTGCCCACCATCCGCACACAGTTGCCCATCAACCGCATACAGTTGGCCACCATCCGCACACAGTTGCCCACCATCCGCACACAGTTGCTTACCATCCGCACACAGTTACTTACCATCCGCACACAGTTGCTTACCATCCGCACACAGTTGCTTACCATCCGCACACAGTTGCTTACCATCCGCACACAGTTGCTTTCCATCCGCACACAGTTGCTTACCATCCGCACACAGTTGCTTACCATCCGCACACAGTTGCTTACCATCCGCACACAGTTGCTTACCATCCGCACCCAGTTGCCCACCATCCGCATACAGTTGCCCACCATCCGCACACAGTTGCCCACCATTCGCATACAGTTGCCCACCATCCGCACACAGTTGCTTACCATCGGCACCCAGTTGCCCACCATCCGCATACAGTTGCCCACCATCCGCACACAGTTGCCCACCATCCGCACACAGTTGCCCACCATCCGCGCATAATTGCCCACCATCCGCACATAGTTGCCCACCATCCGCACACAGTTGCCCACCATCCGCACATAGTTGCCCACCATCCGAACAAAGTTGCCCACCATCCGCACATAGTTGCCCACCATCCGCACACAGTTCCCCACCATCCGCACACAGTTTCCCACCATCCGCACATAGTTGCCCACCATCCGCACACAGTTGCCCACCATCCGCACACAGTTGCTTACCATCCGCACCCAGTTGCCCACTATCCGCATACAGTTGCCCACCATCCGCACACAGTTGCTTACCATCCGCACCCAGTTGCCCACCATCCGCATACAGTTGCCCACCATCCGCACACAGTTGCCCACCATCCGCACACAGTTGCCCACCATCCGCACACAGTTGCCCACCATCCGCTACACAGTTCCACACCATTCGCAAGCCTACCATCCGTCCGTGTCCCGCGCGTCCTAATTTTATTCAATTTACTAATCAGCTCGCTGAAGAGGAGATGGGCCGGTTATGTTTCTAGACGTACTGATGAAAGAAGGAGTCAACACGTACTAGAGTGGGGTGGTCGACACGTGGGGAGACGCAGTGTTGGACGCCCTTCAGCGCGATGAAAGATGGCTGGTGTGAGCTGGATGCGGACCGCTCAGGACCGGGTTGGTTGTCGCTCTTTGGGGGAGGCCTACGTTCAGCAATGGACGGCGATAGGCTGATTGATTGATTGATAGATTGATGTATATTACACCCAGACACTGAACAATCACAAGTGTTCCACTACCTTTGGCGTATGAGGCAGGGTCACTACGAAATGCGCCATCCGGCCAGTCATATGTATGTTAAGAGGGCTCATTCGGTCCAGTACCGCTATCATCTGAATCCGTGGTCCACACGGTCTGATAGTCTAAGAAAAGCGAAAGTCAGACAGCAGTCGGTTTATTTTAGGAACCGGCTTCCTAAGTCCTGGATCATGGTCCGAAGTGATAACTTTGAACGTAACTGGAAATAATACATTAAAAACTAATACTGAGATGACGATGCTGAATTGGTCAATAGAAAGTCATCATCATCATCATCAGCCTATCGCAGTCCACTGCTGAATGTAGGCCTCTCCAATTGTTCGCCACTGTGATCTATCCATGGCTTCTCGCATCCCGCTCTTGCCAGCCATCCTGCGCAGATCGTCCCCCCACCTAGCCAGAGGGCGCCCTACATTACGTTTGCCAAGACTCGGTCTCCACTCCAGAACTCGTTTACCCCATCGGTTGTCGGTTCTGCGGCTAATATGGCCAGCCCACTGCCACTTAAGCTTGCTAATCCTTAAGCAATAGAAAGTAAAGAATTAGAATCATACATAGGTCTTTACATCTGACAGATGATTTAAACATTGTGGGATGTGACATAACAGCTGCGCTCATGAATGTATTTTGTGTGATTTTATGTGATTGGCAGACGAGCAGCAATTGCCGCCGCTCATGGACCGACTCTAGTGGAGTCACAAGAGCGCTGCTTATCTTTAAACCCCCCTTTCCCCCGAATGGACCCTTCAATACCCTCACTCGCGCAGCAAAACACAGCACAGACGCTGCTTCACATCGGTATTCTATGAGACCATGGTGTCACTCCTGTCAAGAACGCCCATTCATTCGTGGTCTTCCCA
>CM032481.1:9798211-9808685 GCA_019059595.1 Marasmia exigua | reverse complement strand
TCACCATGATCTTCCCCAATATGGCCGCAGGGGGGTTTAGTGGGTATGCCTTTGCCTGGCTTCTCTTTGGGAGAAGCCCCCTCCAAAGGAGAGCCCCACATAATCCCCGATCCCGGTGGTCTGGTATGCATTAGGTAGTCGGCTCATCTCTTGAGCCGGCAGCATTCCCCCTGCGAAACCAAAAAAAAAAGGTATCTCAAAGTAAGATCAATGTGTGTGATGTTGTGAGTTTTTTTTATTTATTTATTTATTTACTTAATTACTCGTATTTTATGAATTTAATTTGAACACAAAATTAATGTCCTTTTGGTAAGGGGTAGCAAAGATCAGACGGCAGTCGCTTGTAATTACCAAATTTTCCGAATCCTGGATCATGATCCAGACCATTGGACAATGGTCCAAGCATCCAAACGTGCTCCAAAGTGGCAGCTTTGGACGAAACTGGGAATCATACGCTTAGATGAGGAGTAGGATTTTAATATCCATTGTCCTCTTGATGGGGGCAGCGGGCATCTGCTATACCCAACCTACCTACGTCCTCATTTTGAAACGATATTGAGCTTCGCCCTTCACTTCACTCCAATTAAGTCAATCCTATGGTAGGTTTTTGTTTCTGCTCCCATTTTCCTGGGTTTGGAGACAACTCGTACTAAAACTCGTCCGAGAATTTTACGAATGTTTTGCTGCTGGTTACTATTCTAACCTAAATAAATCAATTAATAATTATTGTTACGGACGCCGGTGCTAGCCCGTTGATTTGTGACGTGAAGTGATTTTAGTGACTATTAATTTGTGATTAGATATAAGTCATCATCATCATCATCATCAGCCCATTTAAGTCCCCACTGCTGGGGCACGGGCCTCCCTCAATCACATGAGGGGTAATTGCCATACTCACCACGCTTGGCAGACGGGTTGGCGAGGGTGTTGATATAAATGCAGAGTTTTCTTTCTCTGCGTGCTGATGATCATGCCAGCAGCTTTACCTTAGTCGCCTTTTACGACACCTCGGTAAGAGTGAGGGTGGCCTATTCTACTCTGCCGGGACCACACGGCGCAGGTATAAGTAAATTGTAATAATTATAAGTTAGTAAAAGAAAATTGTAGTAGTGTAAGTTAGTAAAACAAATACAGTCCACGACAATTATATAATTAATCAATTTTAATAATTTATTAAGCTTAGCAGCATTTATTATTGTATAGGTACAAATTGATATGTATTGATTATTCAACAAGTGACAATATGCTAACTACCTATTATTGTACACATCGTCCTGCAGTTTATTAGTATTAAATTAAGTAACTACTACTCTGTGACCTATGAGGGGAACCTAAATAGTCATGCTCATTCAAATGTCTCTGAGGTGGTGGCGCGTATAACCCGCCTATGTGGCGGGTCATTTTTTTAAAGTATCAGCCTATAAACTGTCCCACTGCAGGGCAAAGATCATAGAAATCAAGTTATCGCTACTATGACGGGATTAGGCTTAATCACCACGCTTGCCAAATGCGGTTTGGTGACCACAAACCCGAGCTATGTTCGAAAAATTCGAAACATACTTTTCGCTCGACCCGGAAATCGAACCCAGGACCCCGAGATCACGGCCCGGTACCTAAACTACTAGACCAAGAGGGCGTTCATTGCATTCCCTTTTATATATTTGAGTGAAATGATGACTGACACATACGTCATGCCTACTTGTGAACAGGTGCCACCTTTGGGGACTGGCCTGCTTCGGTCTGCCTCATGATATTTATTTCATTATTTCCATTATTTTATTTTGTGTTACAATTAAACTGTATGGCTTGGTATGATGATGACACAACATTGTAGAAATAGAATAGAATAGAATAGTTTATTTGCTTTTGAACAGGGTTTACAAATAAGTAGATGGTAACAGTTATCATGATCGCCTATCCAGCCATTGCCAACAGCATGCAAATACAATACAAATTACAATGTCAACTTTACGATTATCACATTTTGCTACGGTAACAAATTAATTAATTATATTTACAATTTGCTGATTTTCCCTGTACTCAAGAAATTCTTGCACAGAGTAAAAAGTGCGTGCGACTAGCCACTTGTAAAGTGATGACTTAAATTGGTTAAAGGGCAGATCTTTAATATGCTGATTAATTTTGTTGTAAATGGCTACACACATGCAAAAACAGTTCTTTTGGACACGAGCGCTATTTGGTTTAAAGTCAAGGACTAATCTATTACTGTTCCTAGTATTTCGTGGATATAGGTCTTTTGCTTGTTTAAAGTAGTCAGGATTTTTTTGAACAAATTTAGCAATTTCCAATACATATAAGCATGGTAACGGCAACAGATTCAAAGATCTGAAGAGAGGTTTACATGACGTATCAGGTTTTACGCCAAATATGGCCCGTACGCACTTTTTTTGGGCTATAAATGCTCTTTGCATCTCACAGCTATTTCCCCAGATGATCAGCCCGTATCTAAGCACGGTTTCTACGTATGCAAAGTAAGCTGTGAGGGCTGTGGCCTTTGATGCAGTTTTTACTAACTTATATAAAACGAATGAAAATCTATTAATTTTGTTACACACATAGTTTACATGATTTTTCCAATCTAATTTGTTATCTATTAATATACCTAAAAACCGTACATTATTTGCATGCTTGAGCATTTGTCCCTGATAATTTATATTAAGATTATGTGAATAATTGTTAAAATTTATATAGCATGTCTTGTCAATATTTGTTTTTAAATTATTAGATTTTAACCAATTAACAATAGTCAATAATGTTTTATTAATATCATACTCATGTTCCACTCTGCCTTTTTTATTATTTGTTGATACGATCACTGATATATCATCAGCAAAAAGTATACTTTTATGTTCGATAAAGCACGGCAGGTCATTTATATAAACCAGAAATAGCAGTGGGCCCAAAATACTGCCCTGTGGAACACCAAAACCGTTATGTTTAAAATCCGATTTATGAGCTTGAACAGTATTATTATTGTCAATTTGAGAGATTTCTACTGATTGCAATCTTTTGTGTAGATATGACATAATCCAGTTCAGTGCTTTGCCTCTAATACCACACTTTTCTAACTTAGATCTGAGTTGACTATGTGATACAAAGTCAAATGCCTTTGACATGTCAAAGCACAGGACTGTTACCTGGTTGCCTTCATTTATAGTTCGAAGCACATTGTTAACTAAGTTAAAAGTTGCCAGTGTTGTGGATTTATTTTTTTGGAATCCATACTGATTTTGGTTTATGACGTTATATTTGTCGAAAAACCCTACAAGCTTATTATGCATAACTCTTTCGTAGATTTTCGATATGAGAGGTATCAATGTGACTGGTCGGTAGTTATTTAAACTAGTTTTATCACCTTTTTTTTTATATAATGGCTTTACCACAGCACGCTTTAGTTCATCGGGAAAAATACCTGTTTCCATTGACAAATTTATTAGAAACGCCAACACCGAGCTTAGCTGTTCTTTACAAACTTTTAAAACTTTAGTACATACCTCGTCATATCCTTCAGAATTTGTATTATTTAATGTCATAATAATTTTTTCAATGTATTCTTTGTTAATTGGAGTAAGGTAAATTGAATTATTTAATGTCTTTATATTTTTATTAGAATAAATGTCATTACTATTATTATTTATATCATATGTCAAATTTATGAAGAAGTCATTAAATGCATTTGCTATTTTTAATGGGTCCTCAATGTTACGGCCACTAACTTCAATTTTGTTTATTTTGTTAGTAATAATATCTGATGGACCCTGTACCTCGTTCTGTATTACTCTCCAAGCTGCTTTACAAATATTCTTGCTTTTTAATACAAATTTAGTGTTTGTGTATTTTTTTGCTTCAAATATACATTTTTTTAACGTTTTTGCGTAATTCTGATATTTACGTTTATCATTACGGTTTTTTTTAACATAGTATTTATATCTTAAATCTCTATTTGTTGCACAACTTTTTTTTATTCCCTTTGTTATCCACAATAGGTGTGGTTTTACATTATTTTTTTTCTTAATAGTAGGAAAGCAGAGTTTGTAGAGTAAGCAGAACCAATCGTAAAAATTTTTGAAAGCAGTATTTGGATCGCTTTCATTGTACACATCCTGGAATGAGGAACTGCTTAGGTGCTCTTGAAATTTTTTTATATTTTCAGGAGAGTAACTTCTTCTAAAAGTGAATACCGAACTGGGTTCTTTTAGAGCGGAATTAATGTCAAAACTCAGTAGCTGTGCTGTGTTATGGTCAGACAAACCGAGAGTCAATAAAGATCCAGAAGCACCCCTAATATTACTTATAGCATGATCCAAACATGAGGTATTCCTAGTAGCTTCTGTTATGTGCTGTTTCATATTATAATTATTTAAAATATCTCTAAAATGCCTAGTACATCCATTGTCTTTAAGAGTGTTAATATTAAGGTCTCCTACAATAATAAGTCTATGTTTCTTGCATTTTTGTAGGTATAAATTAAGTAATCGCTCTAGACAGTCAAGGAAGCAATCCATGTGTCGTTTTTTTGTCGCTGATGATGACCTATATACACAAAATATTAAAATACTATGAGTGGGTATGGTTATTGTACAGCACTCAAAGTGGAAATTAATTGATAAATGTTCAAAGATGCATGATTTTTTGTATGGTATATCTCTTTTTATCAATATGCATGTTCCCCCCCTTTTTTTGTTTCTTGAATAGTGTGCGGCCAGAACGTAGCCACTTATATTTATATTTTTTTCTTCACCATTTTTTACAAAAGTCTCCGAAAAACATAATACGTCGGGACACACATTTAACTGTAATAGAGTGATCTCGATGGTTTCTGTTTTTGAGAGTAGTCCTTGAATGTTTTGGTGTAAAACATAGAATTTATTTAATTTATTTAATAGAGCTGGTTTGTGAACGAAAAAAGTCTGTGCTTGGACTTACATCTGTCTGCTTTGGCTCGGTTACTCTACTGGTTTTCCGGAAGTAATACGGTATTGTACCTCGTGTATATAATAATGCATGATTTTTACTATTATTATTTAAATTTTCTTTAGTATTTTCTTTTTTGTAAATTAAAAATCTGTCCTTTATTTTTTTATAATTTGTAAGAAAGTCAACTTTGTATTTCTCGTAATCTATTTCTATGTTTATCTTAAAGGAAATTAACTGATTGATTGTCATAGGAGGATAATCAGCCAATAGTAAATTTGTGTTTATAAATGTACAGTTTGCGTAGTTTTTTATTAATGCATTAATTTCAGAATTTAATTTATTCGTGTTCAAATAGTTGTTGTGTTGTATACTTAACAAAAATATTTTACATTTTTTCAAATTACATAATATGTTACATAAATTTGTCATTATTGAATAGGGGTTTTTGTCGTTACATCCTAGAGATAATATTAAAATGTCATCGTTAGATAGTTTGTCGTACGTTGATGTGCAACTATTTAATATCTGTGAACTTGATGCGAACGGTTTCACCAAGCCAGTTACGTTAAAGTTATCATTCCAGCCTTTTGTACGCGATTTAAGCAGCTGTTTTGCCAGGCCTTTTACTTGCTGGTCTCCAATTATATAGATGTTGCTCTTTGTTGAGTTTTGTGAATCACCACTATTGACACTTCCTGGTTCCAAGTTATCGAGCATACAGCTCGGGTTTGGCTGGTCGATACTCTCGAAGTTATACGGTCTTGTAGTTGGCGTAGAGTTTTCATAATTTGAGACAGACTCATCTAATTTATTCTCTTCCTCAAAAGAAAAATCCAGTGGTGTATTATTAAGACATTTCCTTTTTTTTCTTAGGGTAACCTGTTTTTTAGAACTGGAGTGACTTATAATATCGACTAAATATTTGGCTTTGTTTTCATGCTTAGAAAGCATTTTTTTTAGTTCCGAGTTTTCAAGATGCAGGTTATCGATCTCACTTTCAGCTATGTTTAATTTCTCCTGTAGGTCCCTGTTCCGGTTTTCCAGCTCTTCAATTTTTTCCTCTAAGTTTATTCGCCTCACATCCGGACAACTGCTGTTTAGCCTACTAACTGATGAAGTCTGTGTTTGGTTCCATATTTGTATGAAAGTTTGGCGATTAAAGAGAGTTACTGGCGAGTTTCTTGCCGGATCTTCTCGACCAGAAACAACTTTCCGAGCCGGTGGTAGAATCACATTATGTTTATTTACTTTTTTAGCATAATTTAAGTATCAACTATATATGTATTAACATATAAATTATACATAAGTACTTATAAATAGTCTTAAATCATTCAAATGTATAACGATGTGTAAGTGCTGTGTACAAGTTTATGCAAATAATGAATTATTTGATTTTGATTTGATTCAAAATTTTTTTGTTTTTTAGCCTTAGAGGATTCCAAGTCTTGCCACTGTATGCAGTTAAGTGTGTGCTCTGTTTTCCTTCGGAGCGTGTAGCCAATCCATTAGACATTTTACTGTAAGTCTATGATTATTATAGATGACTTTATACTTGCATCAAGTTGATAAGCTAAAAGCCTACCAACCATGCGACGATCCCAACTTAGTTACAAACAAGATAAACTGATTGCATAGCACGAATGCACTTTAGTCCTGTTTTAGTGGTAAATAGAGTGAACTTATCTAAATGTCAGAGTAATCTTCTTAGTAAATAGGATTATTTAAGTAGTAGGTTACAGTCAAAAATATCTTTGCTTACGTGGTATCGTCTAAGTGGAAATGATGCGCTCACGCTCCCTATCTCCGCATTTATACACACAAGATTATTTCAGTCGAAACTTTCAAATATGGAACAAATATGACTGTGGGAAAACCACGCTTCGGCAGGAATGGGCCAGCTCGACCGGAGAGATACCACGGCCTCTCAGAAAACCGACGTGAAGCAGCACTGTGCTGTGTTTCGCTGCGTGAGTGAGGGTACCGGAGAGGCTCAATCCGGGGGAAAGTTTAAAGGCTGGCAGCGCACTTGTGACTCCAATGGTGTCGCGAGTGTCTATGGGCGGCGGCAATCGCTTACCATCAGGTGACCGTCTGCTCGTCTGCCACCTATGACAAAGAAAAAAAAATAGAACATTGAATTATAATTTGGAAACTTAGACAATTTAAGACGGGACGTGGTAGGTGCATACTCGTATAGCGCCGATTTAGTTTTAAAACATTCTGCCAAAATCCGCGGGTGAGAAGGTAAGCACTCATTTAGTTTAGTGATGGTCTAGATATGAAATGAGTGACATGCTAGGAATGAGTTAGTTGCATACAAAAATGTTGTTAAATATAGTCAACTCCAAAAATATGTATACACTTTAGGACTTGTCACAATACTTACCTATAAGAAAGTAGAGGTCTACTTTCTTATATTATATATTGTGACAACGTCCTAAAGTGTATATTTTTGGAGTTGACTGCACATCATGTACAAAATCATGTAATTTTGCTTATTAAAGTAGTAAAATGAAATTATGATTTGTGTTTACGAACATTGATGAATCACTTGCTCACATCAGCGAAAATGCAGATAAGTACAAGAAAAGATATAATTTAATACCTCGGTGGCCTAGTGGTCTGAGCCGTCACCAGGATGGTGAAATGGTTGGATTCTTGAAACAGTCATACAGCCATTTAAGTAGGTACAATTAAGTTTATGTAATGCCTAGTTTTTTAAGTTGTGTGTTTTGTGCAATAAAGTATATCTATCTATATAGTGTTAGTGGTTCATTCTAGTAAAAATGAAATATGCATCCAAAGCTGTGCGTAGAAAAATTGAAAAATATGTTCTTGTTTGAAAGAATGTAGGTACTCTTGCCGTGGTCCCATTGTCACCATGTCAGGATCTGATGATAGAATCTTAGGCATACGCATAGGGTAAAATGATGATAGGGAATCTCCTTCTAAAACAGTCGAGTAAAAAGAAAGTAAAATAGTGAGTAAAATAGTACTTAAGTGAGACATTAATTATTCATTCTTTCTATCATTGTCACAACACTAATTAACATCGTGCAAAATCGTATCCTCGTACCACGATATCGGCAATTGTTCTTCGGGATTATTTCTGTCGCAAAAAAATGTAGACGAAAAATGTTAGTAAGTATTCCGTGAATGAACGTTTATTTTATAAAAAAAAAATACTTTTGCGTAATAAGAAAGATAAATTAGATTTTTCTGATCGTTTTCTGAACAAACTGCACAACAACCATTTTGACGAGTTCCGCACAGCGACAGATACGTGTTCGAAATGGCGATTTCATAAAAATAGGTACATGAACCTTGAATGACGTTGGTCACATACTTTGGCAGAGGGGAACGCGTCCACATGCCACGTCCCGTTTTAAATTGTCTAAGGTTATAAAATGTAGCTTGATTAAAATAACAGCTTTGGTGTCACAGAAAAATGATCTTAAGCTCTTTCTAATCAAGCTATATTTTACGGAGTATATATTCGTAATTCGTCGTTCTGATGCCGGGACTCAAACCACAAAACTCAAACGTAGGAACCATGGAACTAGAAAACGCACGCTTAAAGTTAACGGAATGTGCCATTTTCGGAAAACGTCACCGAGTGTGAAAGAGATCCAACTGGCCCTGACGCAAATTCTATACGGGTGCGGTAGAGAAAGAATGAGCACGTCACCACAGTATCAGTACTAATGGTTTTGCACACTTTTTCAAGTATGACTTTCTATGAAACGGCGCATTCTATTTAGGGTGCATGTCTATGGTAGGAACACGCATCATTCGATTTTAAACGTATGTAGGTACCGTCAGAGGACGTCTATAAAACATTTTCGGAGCCAGGTAATTAAGTAGTGAGGTCATTTCAGCTTGACAATGTTTGACAATTATTATGGTTTTTAATAAAGCTTTTGTCGAGAGTGATACGAACCGTCTCTGCTTCAGAACCTTCCGAATCATCATCATCGTAAAATTTGCGTTTTGTCCCAGTTGGGATCCAAGCTGTTGCTTCGGAGATCGGGGGCAGGATTAACGGCTCTTAAAGAGCAAAGAGGTACATCAACTATTAGACTCCATACTCCAAGCTGATATGATATGAAAACTCAGTACAAATGTCGATTCTGAGTGGCAATTCTCAAGCATTCGACATTGAAGTCGTGTTAAAGATTTGAATCGAGAAGGTTATAGATAAGAAGTTTCGTTCAAAATGTAGATATGAGATGGCAGCTCAAGAGTCCAACGTAATGTCATTATCTTAAATACCTACTTGCCTTCAACTGGAAACACTGAGATTGGTCTCCATTCTTATTGTGACTTCGTGATTTGAATGGTCGAATGTACGAAATCTCTAAATTCGATTTCAATGTCAAGTGCATGGGAATAGGCCCTCTGGCGATCGAACGATGGGTAACGATTTGTTTAACGTAAAATAAAGTTGCTTTACAGTCAAACAAATTGGAGTGGTTCTCGCATAGCAAGTTCGCTATTAACAACAGACCCGAAAGTTGGGCGCTATTCGAACAAACTAACAGTAATCAATAATTATTATTATAGCTTCCGGCTATTCAGACTAGACATGTTTATTTAACGTTTAACTGTAAGCAAAAGCTTAGAATATAATATACCTAATCTAATTTATAAATTTGAAGTATGAAGTTTATCTGAAGAAAGTGTTGAACCTGATACCTCTTCTCTTCATTTGTATTATGTAACTAAGTAGGACTCTAGGGTAGTTAGGTCTATAAGAGGTCCTGTAATAGGTTAAGGGGCTGCCACAATAGATCAACTACTGGTCGCAGTGGCTACGAGACGCAAGGCTCACCCCATTTCTATCATCATCATCATCATCAGCCCATTTAAGTCCCCACTGCTGGGGCACGGGCCTCCCTCAATCACATGAGGGGTAATTGCCATACTCACCACGCTTGGCAGACGGGTTGGCGAGGGTTTTGATATAAATGCAGAGTTTTCCTTCTCTGGGTGCTGATGATCATGCCAGCAGCTTTACCTTAGTCGCCTTTTACGACACCTCGGTAATGAGTGAGGGTGGCCTATTCTACTCTGCCGGGCACCACACGGCCTCAAGAATGTAGTATAATATAATATACCTAATCTAATTTATAAAAAATTTGAAGTATGAAGTTTATCTGAAGAAAGTGTTGAACCTGATACCTCTTCTCTTCATTTGTACCTATTATGTAACTAAGTAGGACTCTAGGGTGGTTAGGTCTATAAGAGGCGCTGTAATAGGTTAAGGGGCTGCCACAATAGATCATCTACTGGTCGCAGTGGCTACGAGACGCAAGGCTCACCCCATTTCTATTAAATAATAAATAAAAGGACTCTAGGGGGGGGGGGGGGAAGTCTTCATTTAAACTTCGAACCCTCGCAACTACTAGCGGTAGATAATTCAAAAGTCACTTTTTTATTCAAAACCAGTCCTCCAACATCAATTTTAAGATTCAAACTTTTAAACTATCAAATCTATCAAAGGGTGATTTTCCAAATACGTTTAAGTGATTACTTT